>JAQGCH010000539.1:0-22072 GCA_034699485.1 Nanhermannia elegantula | reverse complement strand
CTCACTCACTCTCTCTCTCTCTCCCTCTCTCTCTCTCTCCCTTTCCCTCTCCCTCCCTCTCCCTCTCTCCCTCTTTGTGAGTGTAAAATAATATACTGTATAATTTCAGTATACTTTATAAGCGCAGAAAAAAATATAAGGTAATGAAACGATATGGGAAGTAACAGCAATAATATCAAAGCTTTCAATTTAATGAGTGAAATAACTCATATCCATTTGTTTTTATTTATTTATTTTAGACATAACAGATACTAGTTTGTAAATTTTATGTTTGTATTCAGTTACATAATAAACCTTTTCCCTTAAATCTACAGTATTTCATAGATATAGTATTTCATACAATTATGATAAATAGAAATATGGAAATTTAATAATATTCTGGGAATACTTTAGCATTTTCTTTTTTATAAGTAAAGAAGAGCATAGTGTAGCCTGAGCCTAAATTTCAGGCTAAGCTCGAGAGTAATTTTTAAGCCTGAGGCTCAAACTCAGGCTCTGAAGTATAGGAGCTGGGCTCAGGCTTAATTTTTGAGCCTAGGCTCGCAGGGCTCATGAGTATTTTCGCGTCTATGCTCTTCATTATTTATAAGAAAATCTAGAATTTATGTTTTAAGAGTTTTTGGCACAAGAGATGATAATCTGCTCAAATAACTACCAAAAAAGAATCATCAGATGAGAAGATAAAAAAATAAATTCAGAAATAGAAGTAAAATATGAATAAGTTTATAAAAATGATTTTAAGTTGAAATTGTAAGCAATATTTTACAACTTAATAAAAATAAGAGTTTCTTAGGTTTTTCTTGGAATAATAAATCAATCTTTTCCTAAATACTAAATACAACTATTTTTTATAAGTTTTGACTTTTATTCTGAGACAAAGCGATAAATTTCTACAGAATTACGCATAAAAAGAATAATTAACTTCAGAAAAAGAATAAAATAAAATAAAGTTAAATTATCACTGATTTTTATGACCAGTTTCTAATCCTATATTTCAAAAAATAACTCATAAATTTTCATTAACTATAAGCAGAGCTCTACAAATTAGGACAGTCATACACAACAAAATAGTTGATCCAAAGAAGTGAATAAATAAGAAAATTATATTGTTTTGAAACTATAAGCAGAAAAGTCTTTAAATAAACAGTCTTTAGTCAGATATAACTTCAATATTTCATTGAATACATAACAAGTTTACAATAGGTTTCTTAAACACTCAAATGAAGGCCAATCATATTTAAAGAAATAGAAACTAACATTTGAAAATCAATTTTTTTGCTAAGAAACCAAAAATCTAGAGTAAAACTTAAATTCTTTAATCTACGGAATAATTATTGATTTGTCTCAAAATTGTTGATACATTAGACCGGTCATTAATTTTCTGTATCTTCTCATGCATTTCATTAATCAGCCGATTATCGGAAGTAATTTAAATTACAAAACCGTTATATCATGAAGTTTTACAACTCTGCCCACCACTACTTCGTAACGAAGGACAAAATTGAGATTCAAACTGAGTATAGTATTAAAAAAATGAACGTTTAATGACAAATGTTCTTCCTTATCAACAATTTTATAACCGAAAAACAGTTTTTAAACATAATTAATCTATACTTTAAAATTTGATAAAAGTCTATGTGATTATGGTTTAAAAATAGGAGAGAAAAACAAAAACAATTCTTACCTCATGTAATATAATACGCATGTTTTCCTCATATAAGAAAAAATATATTTCTCTATCTCGTCATCATAATTAAGTTGTCCACTTCTTGTAATTCCTCTAATGGCGTATTTGCAAGATTTTTATAGATTAGCAAAAACAAGTCCAATGAAATGGACTTTTATCAGATGATTAGCGGCCTCTCTATTAATTATAAGTATAGCCCCATTTTGTTGCTCCAAACGAAATAAATAAGATCTCATTTATGATTTAAACATAGAGTTTCATAAATTAAAGCAATAAATACGTTAATTAAGATTTAACATGACTGGTGTGTCTGGTGTCTCGCTTTTGATTAAGATCTCATGTTCAGGTCTTCGATAGAAAATCGGTTAAAAATAGTGAAAAAGCCTTCAATACAAATCAGGATTTAAATGTTTTGAAGCAAATGTGTATTAGTGGCAAATTAGGAAACATTTTTTGAGTGCGTTGTGGGCAATGAATGGGAGGGTTGTAGATGTTGTGGTTATTTTTAGGTATTCATCGAGAGGCCTAAACGTAATGTCAGTCTTTGACATATTTATTCTCGACGAGTCCGATCTCTTGAGTTGATCTATAGGTGCAATTAAAATGGATGGCATCAGAGCGCGGCCCTTCCAGACACTGAAGATGAAGACAACAACAGAATATATTACGCAAAGTTTCTTTGAAAGCTTCGCGAAATTCGCGATTAAAGTAGGCATAAATGATTGGATTCATGGCTGAGTTGAAGTACCCGATCCAGAATACCATGTCGACTATTATTTTTGGTGCTTCGCAGGCATCGCCGCATATGGTGGACGTCACATACCATATGAAGAATGGAAGCCAACATAGGATAAAAGCGCCCATTATTATGCCTAACGTTTTGGCCGCTTTGTGTTCGCGCTTCATTTTGTTAATTGTGCGCTTTGTAGGTGTGGAAGAACCCGATTCCGGGTCATCGCCGTGCGAGTTGCGGTGTGGCGGAGCCTGGACCTGATCAAGCATAAAAAAATTTTTTGTATTGCTTATTATTTTAAGTTTTCCCAAATTTACATTGCATTGGCTTAAGTGCTATACTTTCACTGCTGACACATAACCTTTTTTCACAATTTATTTTCTTGTTAATTATTCTTATTTTATATTCTGTTCTTTGCACAGTTCAGTCTTGTATTTGAGACTAAGTAAATATTGTCTGTTTCAATAGCTATTTGTTTAGATACTAGTCTTGTTTTTCGGCATTTCTGTTATAAATCTTTGCGTATTCTTTGGATTCTTTGCATTGATTATTAACATTTCAATAAATTATTCTACAACTCATTTTGAATGCAATAACATTTAGTTGTCTGTATATGAATGCAGTCCTATTTTCTGGTATAGTATTAACAACATTTCTATTATGAGTTATTGTCCTTATTTGTAGTAAATATCAATAATTTCTTTCAAAGCTTTTATGTCACAAGTTATAAAACAATGTAGACAATGATTCAAATTTAATTTTCTTTTATGTCAATAATACTTGTTTCTAGAGATTTAACTATTTTTCCTATTTTTCTTAGTAAATTATTTCTTGCTCTTTCACTGCATTCTCATTTTATTATCAGCTCATATTTCGAAAAATCAACCATTTTATCAATTCTTGATTTCTTTTATTTTTTTAATTGTTATTTATTTTTATTTCAATTATGTCTAAAATCTTATTGTCATTTTTGAACACTTATTAAAATAATCATAAATTATAATAATAATAAATAATGCAAATCATTTGTTAGTTTATAAAACTTGTCTAAACTCTTCTCAATGTCAGAAAATGATTGATTTTTATTTATTTGTACGGAATATTAATTTTCTCCTTAAAGTAATCTCGAGTTAAGAATAATGAAAATATTATGACTTGAAATAGTAACTCAAATGACATAAGAAGATAATAAGAAAAAAATCACATGGAATTGATTAGCATATGAATGAAAAAAAGCATTTAACTCAAATCGATTGAAATGATTCTTTCACAATAATCTAATGTCAAACTATATTTTCCTTATTTAATAATCATATTTCGAAATTATCCAGACTTAAAACACATCGGATTCAACAGATTTAAGGAATGAATTATGAAATCTTTCATGTTTTAGATCATATTACAGTCTAATCCCTATTTTAGTAACATGTCGGCGCGTCAGAAAATATTTGCCAAAATTGAGTTCTGCCAAAAGTTAAATTATAACTAAACTAAACTTCAAAAAGTTACCAAAAGTCATATATAATTTATTTAAAATATTGTCATCATTTAAATAAAACTTGATTTAAAATTAAATATGCACTGAAATAAATGCTTGAATAAAGGTTTGCGAAAAATCTATTTATTGCCAGTGATTCGCTACTAAGAGACTCTAAAATCATTTATCAGTAACTATGTTAATAAAATGGCTTTAGTGTGGGGAATGTGTGATACATTGTTTAGACTTGTGCTGGTTCTCTATGAGATCTTATATTCAGGATCTTTTAGTCATTTATTATGTTACTTAATTGAATATTTGTATTTATTATGCTCAAGAGCACAGGTTTGACACTAATTGAGCCTGAACTTAAAATTAATATTAAACAATTGATAAATTAACTACAAAATTTAGAAATCAAATACAATCAATTAATTGAAAAAACATTTTAAGTCTAAACATTTGTTTAAGATCTTTAATAAAATCAAAAGAAGTCAGTCTTTTGACAAAGTTGTCAATCAATATGAAATGTCACACTTGACTATAGTTAATACATAGGAAAACCGATTTTACTAAAATCTCACGATTAATTAAATGTAAATCAAAAATAATTGTCGACAGGACTTATTGAGGATAAAAATTCGAGTGCTCTGACAGAATTTTGAGTACTATAAAAATATTTTCAAAAAATTCTATTTATTGCTATGAGACATCCGTTATTGATAGGGCGTGATTGGCGTGATTTTCTAAATTCAAATTAGACACAAGGCTTTCCCTTTGTTGTTTTTTGTGTTTTACTCAATGCAATCTATACAATAACGAATGATCTATGAAAGTAAAGCTAAGCCTCAAAGTTGCTTTTTATGCATAACTCTTTCAACTATTTAAATAGACTTCAAAAGTCAGCCCATAGATAATCAGCCAAAGACTTAACAATATTTCGAACAAAAACCATAAAATCAGGTATTTTTGAGAATATTTAATTAAATTAAGGGTTTCTATGGTTTGTTTAAATACCAACTCAAATAATGCACAAATTCATTGGTGAAATAATTGTTTTAAAAATAGAATTAAGCAAAACTTTTTTCCCTTAATCTCCATATAATCTAATGATAAAAATTGTAATCTGACGAAAAAATGCGAGTTCTGCTAATAACTCATACTTTAAACATGACATTGAATCTAAACTTAAAAATATCTAATTATAAGTCTTGTAGACATTTGCAGTAAAAATAAAGTTTTTTAATTGAAAAGTTTTGACTTTTGCACTAAAATATTTAGTTATCAAAGGCTTAAATTGAATGTTTTATTAATCCTTTAATGGGCTGAAAAAATAAATTTTCTATAAATCCTTTTAATGAATTCTTTTTTATTATGAAACATGAATATATGTATTTTCATATATATATAATATTTATGTATAGAATGTGTAGACTTAGAAGTTATCAATTTATAGCTGACATATTATACCAGTTTAACAAACTTTTTAATGTTATTATTATTCACATAATCCTTAACTTTATCGGATTATAATTCTTATTATCTGAGAATAAAGGAAAATATTAGACTTTTTCTATAGTGAATCGATTTTTATATTTAAAAACTTATGCTATAAAAAGCCTTTTATGAGACATTTGATTATTAGGAAAGCATTTTAAAAACCAAACCATTTAGATTATGATTATTTAAAATTAAAATTTTAAATTTAGTTTAATTTCAAAATGATTTCATATCTGTAAATGTTTTTTTCAAATCCTGATACTGTATTTTAAGATTAGGTAAAAATTTTAGATTAAAATTTAGTAATTTTCCAAAATAATTAACGATTCATTTTGGCATTGAGTAAATAGATAACTGAAATAATAATAATAATATATTCATTTAAATTTCCTAAAATAACATAGTTTTAGAGAAAATTCTAGTATATCTTGTCTATAAAATTAAATGTCAGCCTTTAATTACTAATTCAAGATAATAAAACATTTAATTTAAGTATTTATTAATTCAAGTGCTTATGCACTCAAAAATAACTTTATTTTTTTAAAAAAAAAAGATCAAAAAAAATCTTAACTGAAAAGAGAAAACATAGATCGATGTAAAAGAAATCTATAAAACTTTTAGATATAATTTCATATTTTGCAAGAATATATAGCGAGAAAGTGAAAATTGTAATAATAGAGTATTTAAAGCTTGACTATAATGATTGAAACCTTTAGACAAAATTTAAAAACAAATATCAATTTTAGTGCGCATTAGAATGTTCACACAATTTAGGTAGACTTAATGCTGTGCTTGGAAGATTAAATGTCAGCTTTTCAGAGTGTGACGAAAAAATAGGTTTATCTATGTTTGAAAACTACTAAATAGTTAAAGAGATAGTTAGTTACCTGAATGGAATTGGTAGCATCAGTAGAATTTCTAGGCTGATGATTGTGATGATTAGTATTGTTGGCCATTTGCTGAGATTTATAAATAAACTTTTCCTGTTTGATGGCCTCTACATATATCTTATAATAAGCAGTTAACATGAGACCGCACGGCATCCAGAAAGACACTGTACTTGATATAATAGCATAGGGAATGTTAACTTCCCATAAACATTCTTCAGGATGCAAAATACGTTTTCGAAGATATTCTTCGGTGGTGTAGAGCCCCGTGAATATTGGTATGTAAGATATGAGCGCGGACGCAATCCAGACAAACGTTATCATAATTCCGACCCTTTTAGTAGTTATTTTCATTGGATAGTCGAGAGGTTTGATTATAGCGTAATACCTATCATATGAAATGCATGACAAGTGCATTATACTGGCGGTCGAGAAAAGCACATCACACGAGTTCCAGAAGTCGCAAATGATATTATTGAACAGCCATTTGCCTGATATGGCCACAGATGCATTGAATGTCATGGCAAATACGGCGACTAAGATGTCGGCGCAAGCCAGCGATACTATGAAATAGTTTGTTGTGATTCTGAGCTTATGATGTCTACAAACAGATATTATTACTAATAGATTACCGAATATGGCGGCAAATATTATAGTACTTAATAATATCACTTTTATCACTATTATTAATATGTCAGTCCAGTCATAGCCGTTCGATGTCTCACTGAGATCTGTGTCATTCATTAGGAGCTGGGACTTTGAGGTTGTCCATTCGATCACAGATGGTATTGTTGGCGTACTATTTATTATGTTAAATACTATGTGACCCATCGGTATTGCCGGTCCCGACGATGATACAACTGATGAGTTGAGCTGTGGCTGAGAATTCTCTGATATACTCATTGCTAATGTCAGGGAATATAAAACAGAAAACTTGTTATTTGTCTTTCTTTTACCCAAATAAAGTCATCAATTATTTGAATGATCTTTTCAATACATTTCTAGTTATACTACACGTGAAAACAATATTTATTCTAAAATTCGAGATATCATTAAAATAATAATTTTCTCAAATGCTATTTTTGAATTTATTGACTTAACTTACTTTCTCTTTCAAAAGGTAATCAAATGACAAAAATTAAAAACAATTTCTAATGCGTTTTGAGAAGAAATTTATTGAATATTAAATCAATCGAATGATATCATGATATGCCTTGAAAATTAAGGCTAATTAGTTATTGATCACTGTTTAATATTCAATGCTTCATTCAATTCAGTTCATAATTGATTAATGGTCTATATTTTTCATAAACAAAATAATTTATAAAAAAAATCTTATTTTGAATTATTAATGGACGTATTGTTATAATATTCTCTCATAAATTTATGAACAGCTAAAAAAGTTACAAAAAAAGAGAAACTTGATGTATATAAAGTCCTAAACTATATTTGACATACGGAATACTGAATTTATTGATCGCAAATACCGGTACATTTAACATTTTTATCCATCAAATTTAATATTATTTTCGTATATATTAAATATATATAAATATAAGACCTAGTATTGCATGTCTATCTACTACTGGTTTTTCCTATCTTTCTATTCTTATATTTATTATAAGGATTAATAAAAGAAAAATTGCATTATATGTGCATTTTTTCCTCATATTTAATAATAGACCCGACCTTCAAATTATTGGACTTTCGGTCTCATGGCATACAAAATACTGTTTGAATGTTAAATTCGTTCACGTCCTGGTAGTGTGACTTGAAATATGATTTTGGGGTCACTTTTGATATATATAATGATAAAGTAAAAGCTTTAATATTTATAGCTATTGTAAAACAAACTTATTTTAATGATAGGCTCTTCAAAAATTGATTTTATTTGTTATATTTTAGTTTTGAAGTTTCTAAAATGTCAAACCATCTCAGAATTAACTTCATATTGATTGAGAGATATTAAGCAAAAATTGTTACTCTATTTTTGTAGTGTTACTATACTTAGACATATTTCATAATTAATTTAAGGATAAGTTGATGAAAAAGTATTTTTGGCAGACGCTATCAAGTAATGTGAATATTTATAAACTATATTTCATTATTACTTAACATCTTTAACTCTTAATCTTAATAAATTAGTATTAGTTTTGATTCATTTTTTCTTATCAATCATTTTTCAATATCTATAACAAAAGTATCTCTCGAGAGCTTATTTTAAATTTTTAATCTAATCAAACATATAATTAGGTTATATTTGAAAAAATATTTGCATATCAGTCAATCATATGATTAATTTTTGTGAAATTTGAAGTAACTCACATTTTTTGAAATCAATACTTCAATTAATTTTATATTAAGTTACATAAAAATATATTTATATTCATTGAGAGAGCTTTTTCTACTGTGCAGCCTATTTCAACCTATTTTTTGGGTTTACCGACAAAATAGTGCCAAGAAAAAAGCGTCATTAATAAATAGCTTTTAAAATTTTTTATATTCATTTAATTTTATTAAATTCATGAGCTGTAATATAGTTAATAGGATAATACGCATGTTTTTTATTAGAGAATATTAAAGATAAGTTAATTTAAGATTAGTAAATAAAAATACTAGATATCTATGTTATGTACAAAATACTGGATATTATATTTATTTTTGTCGGCACTATAATAAAGCAATACCATTTTTTGGGTAACCAGAATTGTTAGCTCTTCGATTCCAGTCATACAAGCATTAAGTTATTGAAGTTTTTTCACGGTATACACAAAAAATTTTATCTATCGATTATTTCTTGTACAAGTCTCTCATCTGCCATGTCTTTGATCAATAATTTTACAATTAAGAGCTGAATATAAAATGAAAGCATATCATAATGATCTGCACTTTAAATGATATGTTTTTATCGATAAATTTGAGTTCAAAGTATACAATGCTTTCAATATCTGTAACATACTGTATAATATAAAATCTATAAAAATTGAATAATATTTTGAAGTTAAGCTAAAAGCAAATTTGAAATAAAACAGAAAGATCTGATTAAAGACATATTGCTTAGAGAAAAATCTTTAAATATTCAAGAATTGCACACTTAATAAGTTTTCCTAAACTAAGGCTAATACTTAAAAATATGCAATTTTTTTATTCTACTTTTTTATTCTATTTTTTTAATTATATCAAATTGAGTATCAAAATAATAAATTTTTTTATCATTTTTTTATTAATATATTTTTGAGATTTTAGACTTTTTGCTGAATTGAAAGAAAAAGTAAGATTTCTTTTGAAATTTTTGCGGATCAATAAATGGTTTAATGATCTCTTCTTCAAATATCATACTATAGAAAATCCCGGATTTTAAAGGTATTGAACAGTAGTCTAAGATTCAACACATGATTTACTGTACAAGAAGTGCAGACATTTTCTTTAGCGAAGACTTATCAAAGAATTTTAAGAAATGCATTATATTATACAAAAGGACTTTTTCTCGAAATTTGATAAAATGCAAAACTGAATACAAAGTATTTTCATATACATTATTTACAATTCGACTTTAATTCAAAGATTTAATATTTAAATAATATTCACAACAATTGCACTTTACATTCAAAGTTTATTAAAATGACTTTTTGTTAATAATGAAAACATTATTATTTAATTCATAGAAATTTTTGATTTAAATAAAAAAACTCCCAATCGATTAATTTAAAGAAAAATACTAAGAATTTGGGAAAGAAATAAAAAAGACTTAAAATTGAACACAAGTTTCACAAAACCATTGATTATATAGAAAAAACACAAAAATATAGGTCTAACTCTGGTTACATAAGAGAGAATATTCGTGTAAATGTTGAGTAATTTCTGTGTTTTATTATATAGATTACGATCAAAAATAAATACTATTGAGTATTATTAAGCCAATACTGAACCAACTATTCTCAATCTTTTTTGACTGTCTGCACAATTAATAATTAATGTAACGTTTCTATGCAAGCTAAATGCTTTATTTCACATTTTCCTATTTTAGCGCATGATTATAAAACTTATAACCGTTTATAATACTTTATTACCGATAACTGATTAAAACTAAAGTTTTAGTACTGACGAGTCTGATAGAAAAAGCTAATAATTCTAATTAAATTGAGAGTACTCTTTGTCTAATGAAATTTCCATTACTAAAAGCTTGAAATTAACATAACTTTTGTTGGGTTCCTTTCAGTAAATGTTGTTTTTTATAGTGTCCTAAATTCTAAGTAACGAATATCTTAAACGAAGGTTTTTACTCGAATGTCAGCCAGAATTTATGTTAAATATATTGCACTAAAAATAAAGAATAAGTTACGAGAACTCTTTTTAATCAGTTTTATGATCATTGATTCCAAGATTAAAATAGTAATGAACTTAAATCTTTCTCAATGTGCAAGCTAATTTGAAATACTCATTGATCTATTTATACAGCATATCCGTTCAAATTTACAATTTTAAGAATACTAAGACTTGGAAGAATCAATTAATCAGATCAAACACGGATCTCATCTTCATTACCATATTTTACAACAAATATCAATTTCTATTTTTTGTTCATTTTGTTAGAAGTTTGCGTTGAACGGAAATATTTATTTGAAAACAACATTTTTATTCAGAAGAATATATTTATATAGAAAATAATCTATTTTTATACACATTACAAATGAAAATATGTTTCAATTACTGTGTGATTGTCTTTATATAGAAATATAGTATATTATGTCATTAATAATAAAAGTACTGTATCATTGATATCAATTTGTTATATCAAACAGATATCAAATTACAAACTAAACAAATAGCAATACTAGTGATAAAATATAATTAATATAATTCATTATTCGCAGAAGAAAATAGTAGTAAATATTTAATTAAATCAAAAATTCCATCACAACTCAATTTATAAAGAGAATACTTCATTAATTAGTTTCAAACACTTGAGCCAAATATTGTTTATTCATTAAAATTTATAATTTCTTGAGCCTCAGAGAGTAAGGCTTGGTCTGGAAAAGCCTGTGCTTAATAAACTTTGATCTTGACTCTAAACTTTATATTAATAAACTTTAATAACGAACTGTAGTATTAATTTGGAGATAAATATCATGCAACACATATTAAAATATGAAGCTCTTTTGGCTTTAACACTGTCATTCTTTTGAGCTAAAGTTAATCAAATATTTTTTTTAATACAATAGTTACTGTAATAAGAAAATACTGTAAGGAATTTTGATATTATGGCATAAGATTCATAGCATGAAATCCGAGGCCTGAAGTCACACTTTTCGAGAATTCTCTAAACAAGGGCTACTCAAAAAACTGATCGGTTTTCTGAGACAAAAATTTTGCGAAAACTAATTGGCGCCAATTGTTTATAATTATTTTGAAACACGTAAATTAATATTGTTTACTCACCAAACTTTATAATGAGATCTTAAGCATAATAAAGATCAATAAAAAAAAGTTGAAATCTTATATTCAACAATATTTAAATGGAAGATGTTATTCACTAAGTCTAAGTCTTTTAAGAAAAGTAGTTTCACTTGAATTTTGAATGTTGCACACAAACTGTAGATAGAATCATAATTAATATGAAAATTTTTAAGTGGTTTTCCAAATAAGCAATTTTTAATAAACGTCTCAGCCATTATGTTAAGGAAAAGAGAGATTATTAATGAGTTGGTTTTATTTAATTCTTAATTTGCTGTCAACCAGAAAACTTAAGTTAATTAAGACTTAAGGTCTTTAGATCAGAGATCAAATCAATACTACGTCAAATTGATGTCAATAAACAATATGATTAAGTAATTAAACATGTTCTGAATATATAATTATCTTGTTTTATATTACACTTAAATTATCATTAAATTGAGGCAATAATTATATGCTACTGATTAAGAGAATTTTTTGATAAAAACTATAAAATTCATTTCACTTTTTGAAGAGCTTATGCCTATATCTTAAAGCAGGTGCTTTCAAACTTTTAAATTTAGTGTACCATCAAATTATAACATATAGTTTGAGGGAGCTTTAACTTATTTAAGCCACAATTTTAATTGTCTCTAAAAATCAATTGAAGACCTAAAAACAAACTACCACTAAATAATATTTTTAATCACATTGTTATTTAGTATAAAAATTATATAATATCAACTTAGTTTCTTCACTCGAGCGTTTAACATCACTAGTTATAAAATATTATGAGTAATTCTTAAGTATCACAACTTTAATAAATCACTATCAGTGGCCTCAGCTTTATAATAAAGCTGAGGCCACTGATAATGGTTTATTAAACTTGTGATACTTAAGAAATCAAAAGTTTTATTATAATAAGTTATGAACTTTGATTTGACAACTCTTTAAATTTCGTTATCATTGATTAGTAGAGAGAATTAGGAGACACTTAGAATTTAATTTACGCAAAACTTGGATCTTTCTGAAAATATTATCTGGACTTTTTGTACCCTATCATTGATTTTTTTGTACTCATTGGTGAGCAAAGGAGAGCTTGAAAACCGACGGCCTAAAACACTATTACTTTTTATTAAAAAAAATCTCTTTCTAATAATACTACCGGTAATGCTGAGCTATTAAAAAATCTAAACCTAGGTTACATTTGGACTCAAGTTACATATTATATTCATTTTTAGTATCCTCAAAATACTCATTGCTTAATATAGAATATCCGGCTCCGGCTTATCAGAACTAATGATATTCTAGTACTAGAGTTTATCATTTGAATAGAATATTTTTAAAAATATTCACTTCATTATCTCTTAATTTTATAAATAAATATTATTTGAAAGACCACTAATATAGTGTGATTAGAAATTATAATTAATCAAATTAATGAGGGCCGAAATGAGTAATCACAAGTTTAAAACCTCAAGTATTCAAAATTGATTCATTTAGTTGAGCTAAAAATGAAGTCATTTTAGATTTAGGTGGAGACGCAAAATTTCGCTCCACTTCCATCAAATTAATATTAGTGGAAGTATAAAAATATGAGTGCAATTCAATCAAATGAACGTCAAATTCTAAAATTTAGTGCAAGTCGAATAGATTTAGTTTTTTTAACATTTACATCACAAGCCTAAAGCCTCATCTCTCTGAGCTCTACAATTAGTTATAACTTCCTTTAAAACAGATATACAGTTTTACATTGATCGCTAACATGTATATTTCATTGTTTAAGTTCAAAACAAGCCTACTTTTTGTGACTTTCACTACCAAACTTTCCATTTGATTAAGAAGCATGAAATTTGTCTTTTCTTAACACTAATAATAGCAATAGTAAGCACTGAATGCAGACAGAATTCCTTTTTTATTCATAGATACGCTATTTTTAGATTATTTTATTTTCCTTTATTTTTCAATCTATTAAATCATTGAGCTTATGAAACAAACATCCTTGAAATTTCCTAAAATAGACATTTGATTTTTCGTTTAACTTTATGTTGAAATTGGCCGATGTTTTACTTTGAATCATAAATCCTTGTTATGAATCGTAGTTATATAATGAGATTTAATAACCATTTTATCTTAAAAATCATTTGTCAGATCATTATTATGTATGAATGATATCGCTTTAAAGTTAGGTAAAAGCCCATAATTTATTGTTGAATAATGAGAGGTTACTTTTGATAAGAAGCCAATAAATAATAAGTTCATTACCTTTAAGTTTATTGATGATAAACATCACAATAGAGTTGGTACTAAATAGAAAGTATTTAATACTTTTTTAAGGGTGAGGCCCCGTGAAGGTTAAAAAAGTTATTTCTCAACCAATGATCCACTCTTTATAATAGTCATGTATTTATATATCAAACTTTAGATCAAAACAAATCATTTTTTTAAAACTTATTAAATATCAAGTAATTCGTGATATTTTTCAAGAGAGACAATCACTCAAAATGATGACTTATGAGTAATTAATAAATTGTTTTATAATTGTTATAAATAGTATGCTTTAGATTGAGTTTAAAAACAAGATAATTATGAATTAAGTGTTAGGGTTTTCTTTCACAGGAGTGCCATATCCTTCATAACAATTATAATAACAGGGATTTTTATGTTATTTTTGTAATACTTCTATATTTATATAAGAATTGGCAGAAAACATCGTTTAATAGCAAGTAAACAATTTTTATCATGATCTTAGGCTACTTCAAGTTTAATAACACTTGTAATTAAGACTATTTGATTCTTAAGCAAATTGAGATTAAATATCATATCATAGTTATTGTCTATTATGCCAATGGTACCGAATAATATTAACTTATAACTAAAAAACACTCATAAGCAAAGGTAAAATCAAACAAACGACAAAAATTAGTGCAATTTAATTCATACACAAACGAACACAACTTTTAATAAAAGCGTAAATCCATTTGTAGATTGAAAACTTACACAAATTAAAGTTTTAAAGCTCTATTCCTATTGAATAATATATAAGCCTAACATGAGAGTTATTTTTTCTTTCATAAAAGGATAATATTGGCATAAAACCAGTCTCTTCTTGACTCTATGATATATCACTTCTCTGTTTTTGTCTATCTTTCTCTCACACTCTTTGTCTCTCTCTCTCTCTCTCTCTCTCTCTCTCTCTCTCTCTCTCTCTCTCTCTCTCTCTGTCTGTCTGTCTGTCTGTCTGTCTGTCTCTCACCCATACACACACCAAACACACATACCTCCTCTCGTATCTTTATACGGATAACATAAAAATAACATTTATTCCATTAGTCAGGACTTAAGAAAGATACGATTTAAGTGAAGAGAGAATTTCAGTCAAAGAAATTGCAATTTATATAAAAAGATATGTTTAAAAATAGACTTTCATCACTAATTTCACGTTAAATTAACTGTATATCAAAACATCAACTCATTTAATGTTTTTTCAATTTAAACTTTTTTTATCACATTTCCGGCTAATATAATATTCTTGAGTCAAACATGAGTTAAAGTACTGGTATCAATGATTTAAAAATTTTTTTCTTTTCTTTTTTTTCATTTTTGGCACACAATAGAGTTTAATTTTACCGCAGAGAAGAGTCAAATGTTTATTTATAATCTTCAATAATAATTATATATACTCGAGTCAAGTCATCTGTTTCTGTAAAATAATATCTAGAATATGCCCAAGAATTTTAATGTGCAAAAAAATCACGCATTCAATTATTTTTAATAAATTACTTTATAAGCCTTTTTGAAAGCCTCTATACAATATTTCTAATTATAGTCTCTAAAGTTCAAGATTCTATTTATTGATTTTAAATAATATGCTTTATTACAGAATTTGTATACAACATAGTTTCCAATTTTTAAATTTGAGTTACTTATAAAATATGAAAGTTTCACAATTTCGCGAACAATCAAAACTAATAATCATTTTCTTGATTCACATAAACAAGACATGAATTAAAGGTTAATATAATGTAATTTAATGCACAATTTAAACCTAATTGTCAGTTAACATATAATAATCCCGTTATATTATAAACTTTTATATGAACTTTGAATTAATTTAGAGCTAGAAGAATAAAATTCTAAATAACATTTTTATATATTAAAACATTATATTAGAAGCACTTTATATGACTTGAAAGCTTCAGATAATTCGTTTCATTAAGTTTTATGGGTTTTGTAAATTTTCTGATGAATGAATTTTCTAAATTTCAATATTTAAAAAGTCTCTCTATAACTTCAAAACTCATTTATACCGATTTATACAATATATTCATATCCTTATTAACATAACGACATCAAAAGATTTTTTAAAAGTATTGATATTCAAATATATAAAAATACTATCATTTCATTATCAAAATGTTTGTTCACATAATATTGACATTGTATGGAAGGAAAGGAGTGAGAAATGGCAGATAATATACAAGAAACAAATAACAACTTTTCCTTTACATAGTAATAAATCAATGCATTGCAAATACTATAGACTTAAATAATAATAAAACCCCTTATTATTATGCAGTAGTAATTCTTGACTATAAAAACTAAATGTTAAAAATTGATGAAATTTATTGAAAATGAGATTATCTGTGATTAATATTTTTGGCGAAAACAAATTCCTGCAGTAAAAGGAAGCGAAAAGAGTTTCCTAATTTGATGAGAAACTCGCGTTAAGTTAAGTCAACGAATTAAATTCAACCAAATACTGAATAATCAATTATTTCCAGTGAAATGATTTTTCAAAGCCAAGTATTGACTTTATATTTTACTATTCATGAAATTTAAGTCATTTTGAGTGTCGCCAACACTACATGGAAGAAAATTGTAAGCAATAGTATGTTAGAAATTAGAGAAACAGAGTGGGAGACAGAAAGGCAGAGACAGACATAGGCGGACAGAGATAGACAGAGATAGACAGAGATATTCGAGACAGGCTTAGATACTATAAAAAGACAAATATAGTAATCAAATCTATTTTTTCTCTCTCTATCGCGTTTGTTCTCTTTTTTATGCAACTTTATTTGAAAGGACGACACATCAGTGTTTACATGATAGAAGACATACTCTCAATGATGGCACTTGACATGTCCATATTTCATGACGTTTCCAAACAAAATCACTGAATATATCTTATATAACTGTATTTATGCAGAGCGTGAAAATATATAACACTCCACTCTATTCGCTAACTCTCTAAGCAAAAAGCAATACTTTTTTCTTTCATTTCTCTTTACTTTTCACTCAAAAATTAAGTTATTTGTTGAAATGCTCTCTGAAAACTAACTAATAAGTGCTGGAGAATACTTAAGGTTCTGATAAAAAAGTTTTCTTAAATACAAAAATATTAGACATGTTTTGATTTTTAAAGTAGATATTTTTTGAATTGCTTGGCTTTAGATGTCATAAGTGATAAACTTTGTAACTTATTCTTAAAATGAGTACTTAAGCTACCAATTAATACATTTACTTGGAATTTTTCGCAACTAATTTATCACTTTTTTTATTTAATAAATTTCAGTTTTATAGAAAACATTATTTTTAATTAATTGTGAAATTTTTCTGTAAACTTATATCATATTTGAATTCTAAATGTGTAAATATTTTTATCGCATAACACAGAAGCCGATCAATGTATTTTTGTCATTTAATAAAACATGATTCGGATATCCGAGGCCTTGAATACTAATCAGACGAATTATTTTTGACTTATTAATTAAAATTATGATTATTAAAAAAATGTTGACCTACAACTTGTGACAAATCTCTAATTTTTATAACTATCGAATTCTTATATTTATTAATATAATTTTCTGGAGAACAATGTTTTGTGAAAATATGCCGAAAGGCTTATAGCAGACATCGAGACAAAAGTTATCTCTAATACAGGCCTTTGCACAGTAAAAATCGATAGATTTTTCACAAAACGTGTGCACACAGTATGTATGCCTTTAAGAGTTTTGTTGAACTGAAGAGTAAAATAATTTTTTGTTCCTCATAAAAGAATAGCGATTGATGTTTACAATTAGTGTACAAATGAATACATTCAACTTGTAATCTAATTGGCTATGAATTCATTGAATTAATTCCAGCGTATTATTCGAGGGGAAAACCTGTTATTAAAGATGTCATAACTAAGAATTAGTTTATGTATTACGTGATTCTCTAAACATTTCATATAAGATAACAAAAAAATTGTCAAATACTTCATTTGTCAAACAAGCTATTAATTTGATTTTAATGAAGCATTCAATTAATAATTCATACCATGTTTTAGAGGCAAAAATATAAATTTAAAAGTTATAATAAAAGCAATAATTTTTATGATTAAGAGAAATTATATATAAAAATTATATATAAAATTATATATAAAATTTCTGATATGAAAGCCTAACATAACTTATTTTATCTCATGATATGACAAATTAAATGGTATTAATTTTTAACATATATCATAACCTTTGGCCAAAATAACATCAGTTTGGCTATAATTTCCTGAGCTATATATTAGTTATCAATATGAGGAAAAGATATTACATAAATAATAGTTTGGGTGACTCCTTATTTTCATTGGCAGCAAATTATTGTTCTTTTCTATATATCTAATGATGTTATTAATAATCATCATCACTGGCATGTACTGACATTAGGCATAAAATGAGAAATAGTCCGCTCAATGCCAATAATGTCAATCCATGTTTATATGTTTGTTGGAAATGATAGGAAGATGAGAACCAAAAATGATTTAACAGATAGTTATATATTGTTACTGATGGTTAGCGCACAAAGAAAAATACTGTTAAGAAAAGTTTGTGTTTCTTATTATTTGTGCTCATTTTTGTTCATAGTGTATAAGTGTTTGTAAATCAGTTTATTTACAATTATTATTGTCAAACAATAAGCTGACAAATGAGCCTTTATTTCCGTTATTTATATTTCATAAAACTCTCCCTCCATTTGATTTTTAAGGAAAAGTATTATTATCTCTTTTTTATTCCCATCGATCGGATTTGAAGCTTAAAAATGATAAGTTTTAGATAAAAAGAATTGAAATTTGACATAAACTACTTTCATATATAGTTAATACTGATTCTAATTTAAGTTAGACATGCTTTTAATGCGTTTTGCTTCTACACTTACATTTGAAGTCAGCACTATTACTATAATAATAATTATTATCGATTTAAGAATTAAATTCTCAAAAGAAAGTAAGTCTCTGTTTTAGTGCTTTTAACAAATGCATTATTGTCTTTATGTTTAACTCTTCATAATTTTAAAAGTAATTGATTTTCATTTTCTCACTCAAAATTAGAGACAATTTTGAATTTAATTGTTATAAAAACTGATAGATTATTATATAATTTGTAAAATAAATGATGGATTTTTACAAATTTTCGAAAGAGATATATAAATATTATAGTTTTACCTTAAAAAGTAACTAATTAACTAATGTTCAAAGTAAATTGTAATTAAAGAAGTTTGATTTCTAAAGAATTATTCAGATAATAGCCAAAAGAAAAACTGTGAGATTATAAATTGAGAGATATTAAAAGTGAATGAGTGCAAAATTTGAGTCTCGTGTGACAATTGCTGTCAAAAAAGAAGTATGAAATTTGATACGTCAAACATTTTTTCACGGATTGCTTATACAGTAAAATATTAAAACAAAACTGAAAGGTATTGTGTTTACAAATGAATAATAAAATAGTTGAAAAAGTTGTTTAAAATACTTTAACACTAATTAACTTGGGTTTTGAAAAATGATTGAATATTTGAATTACTTCTATAAGAAATTTGAATGCAACTAAACAAAGAATACAAAAGTATTGAATGTTATGAATTTACAATAAATTCCTATTTTCAGTTATAATATAAATTATTTTAAAATCTTAAAATTCTCACAAATGAAAATGTAGCTCATTATTACTGGTTGAGTATAATGAACCTCTGGAACCTAAACCTCCAACCTGTTTAGGTTTATCAATTTTGAAAGAGGTTCGAGTTCTAGGTTCTAAACCTCTATTTAAATCAACATTTTTTAGAAAAATATTCAAAAATAATATTTATTTAATATTTTATTTAATATTTAAATAATATGATAATTTATATTAAAACTTTTCTTTAATGAAAAATACAGTATCATTATTATTGCTATATTTTGATATTTAATTGAGAAAATATACAAATAAAAATTGTAAGTAAAAAGTTTTAATTATCAAAGAAATCCAGCGAGGAATTAAAACACATACAATATTGTATTGTGTTATCATTTAAACTCATTTTTTTCTTTTTAATTAAATCACCATATTTTGAGAATATCTGTTCACAGGAACACTAGAGGCAGAAATTGATAAAATTTCAAAAGCATGTAATGCTGTAATTTGAGAATAATATTTACAATGTGTGAAACATATAAACTTGTTTTATATACTGAGGTTCTGAGGTTCCATTTTTAAGAGAGGTTTAAGGCTCTCATTGTGATTTGGCTTTGGACGAACCTTTGGAAAAGAACCTGCTCAACAATACTCATTACCAGGTGTTTATTGGAATGAGAGGATAAAAATAAGTCAGAGAGAGAGAGAGAGAGAGAGAGAGAGAGAGAGAGAGAGAGAGAGAGAGAGAGAGAGAGAGCTTTACAAACAAGAGATTAGATCAGTTTTAAATCAGAATCTTTAACGTACTGTTCACAAAACAGCTATTATTTTATTCCAATAAACATTCATTAAGTGACTGGTAAACAAATTACTGTTCAGTTTCAATAAATAATGTTATTATTTAAAAGGATATTTGAAGGACGAGACCATTAATTCATTTCCTTATACTTCATATTTTCTCTTTAATAATACCACTGATTATTAGAAGAGAGAAAAAAATTGTTCGACTAATGATTTTTTGAACATAATAGTCAATGAAATTTCATTGTTATATATTATAACAAAATATTCAATAATTTATGTGAGTTTTACTTATCATTAATTGATTTATGGCAACAATAGTAGTAAGAGTTACACAAATAAATGGGATGCGAACCACATATATTTTGCTTACCTTTAATTTATATTAATCTTCTCTCGGAATTGTTGTGAAGATAACAGAAAAGAGTTTCACTTATTCTGTAATACGATCAGTCGATATCTCATTAACAATAAATTAATAACAATTAAACATCAAACAGGATATTAATAATTAATGAATTTTTCATAACAGGAAAGCAGTAAATCAGAGTTATTAAACAGAAACGATAATTATTAACAAATTCTTCAATTCAAGAATAGTATCACAATTAATAATTTACTTTTTCACCACTATTAACAATCAATTTTTGGACCAAAACTTTTTTATTACATTACTATTTAATATATTATTTTTCTAACACTCAATAAATAACTAGAAGAAAGACTTCAATGGATTAATAATTTAAACAAAAAATTTTTTAAATTCTCAACTTTTATAAATAGATAACTGTTATTATTCATGCGTTAATTCATATGATGATAAACTTTTACTATTTGAAGTATTTATATACAAAAATCACACTTAAATTTCCACAAAAATGAGTATTTTTCTCTCTCGGATATTATTATATCATTATTAATAAATTATTAGACTTTAAGAAAAAAAAACTTAAATATTTTCTCATTAGTTATGGTTTCATGAGTAGAGCGTTGAATACATTATTAAAGTTTTTTGCTTAAACTCAAAAACAACGAATTGAACACAGATTTGTATTTAGAAGATATAGAGAGAAAAAATCTCGATTTAGTACATAAATAAAGAGAAACTTCTTATTTAGCGAAATATAATTTTTCCAAACTTTTCTTCTTGAAAGAGAGTTTGAATTTGAGTTAAACCTCTCTTTAATCAGCAAAAAGTGATTCTCCTTAAGTAGAAAAATGAAAATACTTATGAATTAATATTAATAATCATAAGTATTCATTATATAATTGAATTTTTTATATGAATTTGAAAAACAGTTTTATTAATTTATATCACTTCTGGTCTGGCAATTAATCGTTAAATTGCTTCGCAGTGTTTTCAGTCATCTCTCTTTTTCTCATATCTCATCTTCTTTTCTCTCTAACTCTTATGCACTCTTCTCTTCTCTAACACTTCTAATTCACATCTAAAACATACTCAACACTACTATTTTACTTTGCTTTATAAGCTGTGGTGTGTCTGAAATGTTATGAAGAGAACGTACGAAAAGAGAAGCCGCGCTCAACACACAGACAACTAATTCCTGAATATACGACTGGTTTCTCTTCTATGCGCAGAAACACAAAAATAGTTTCCAACACATA
>JAQGCH010000538.1:0-22096 GCA_034699485.1 Nanhermannia elegantula | reverse complement strand
GTATTTAATTTTACGTTGAAATTCGTTTAAGGGGCTACAGAACAAAAAAGTTTGTAAACCCAATGGTTGGTTCATTTAATGCAAAACTTAATTATATCTCAAACACTTATTATTCTGCATTTTTTCCGGAATGATGAAAAAAGGTCTTTGTTTTACTGATTGTACTCTCACGTGCTTAAGAGAATATCAGATCTAAAATTTCAAAAGTTAATTATTGAAGACTAATGTTAACATTTAAATATTTAGAATTTTTATTTAAAAAAAGATATCTGTTACACCACGTTTATGAATGTAAATATTCACTAAATTCTTTAGTATTAGGCTTTTTTCAACCATTTTTCAGTTGTAGTTTGGAATTTAATAATTGGAAAGTTTGTATTTAAATACTGTATCTGTATTATTCAAATTTTAGCACACCTTTCAATACGCATTTAAATGAAAAATGTCAACATTTAATATAAATTATTTCAAAGTCTAGTTATTTATCAAAATAGAGGTTAAAATAATGAAAACATTAAAATTCTTTAGTGAATTAAACTTTTGAATAATAACTTAAATTCATTAACTAAAACCATTTTATTTGTATACAGAAAAAAGTTTTATATTCGATATTAATTAACTTATAAGCTATTTAATGATAAAGTTTAACATCTTTTACAAGTATTTTTTGTTGTATAAAAACTATTAGCAATGAATATAATTATTAAGTCAATATTAATTAGTACTTTTTCATTAATAACTATTATCTCATGCAATGAAAACGAACCAAAATTCTGTGATCAGAATTATATCGATTATGTTATAAATGACGGAAATAGCTATAGAATAATACGCAACGAATGGGTTGCAGAATATAATGAAACTCAACATAAAGTAATGGAATTTCATCTCAAAAAGTTTTACAACAATAGTGAGTTTGGAAAAAGCTCACAACCTATAGAAATAATAAGTTAACTCTTTTTTAAAGCTTATTTGAAAAGTAAAATACAGTTATTCGATAACATGACAGAAGGGGAGGAATTCGATGAAACCGATAAAACCAACGCAACAGTTGAAACAGTCGATAATAATAAAAGATATATAAAACATAAATTTATTTTTAAAATGGATTTAAACAATAGCTCAAAAACTGATGTCGTCGAAAGTGATAGATATTTATCAGAACCTACTAATGGCTCATTCATTCTTGAATTAGATTCTGATGAACTTAAGACAGAAGTCTTTTGGCCAAAAACTAATTCATTTATTTTTATACATAATGGAAACGGCACTACAGATGCTCTTCTGCTTTATATGAATTTTAGTAATCATGAAACTCATGCCACTTATACTGAAATAAATGGTTCTAAAGATTTCAAATATCTGTCACTTTTCTGGTGGAAAAAGACGGATAATATTCATGTGATTGCAGAGAAAAGAAACCAAACTAGAAATGGGTTCGTCTATACATTCGATCCAAAAGACCTTAAGAATCCATTTATTCCAACTGTAAGTGTTGTCTGTGTTCTCATAAAGTTTTATGAATTATTTAATTATATTTACTCTATTCTTAGGGCTTAAAAGTTACAGAATTTTTCGGTTGCGTTTGTAAGACAGCGAAGAGTGAATTTCCTTATTTTTCTATACTGTTTATTGTTTGTTTCACTATCTTTTTGGTCAGTCTATCGAAAATTTATTACATTTTGAAGAGAACTGATTCAAAAGAAATTCTATTTTCTGGGCAAATATATAAATGAGTCACAAATAAGTCCATATTTTAAATTAATTAGTATTGTTGTAACAAATAAATTGGTTAATTGAAATTTCATAGTTTTTTTATATTATTGATAAAATTTTTAATATAATAATTATTTTTAGCTTACAGTAATATCATTTTAATCTAATAATAAAAAGAGCATTGAATAGCCGACAACTTTGAATGAAAGGGAATAAAAATTATAGGTTTTAGATCTCATCTATAACTACAACTAAATATATAATTAATTAAACAATAAAACTATTTTATTATTACATATCACGAATAACATGAAATAACACCACTTTTGTCCAGATAATGTCCGAACATGTGTCAGGTTTAGATTCTATTTGTTTTGAGTTCAATTTATATTATTATGAGTGCATAACATTTCATTGAGTCAAAAAACACAAATTAATTAAGTGTAGATTGTTGTGAATCACGATCAGAAAAGTAAATTATGATAGGCTTATACTCATAGAGCTCGTGCACTCATAATATTCAAAAGAATATCACTTATTGGTAGTTTTGAAAAGTAATAAAACTTGAAATGAAGTCTTATTTACTTGGATTAAGTTTACTATTAACAGAGTTTTTGGTTATTGAGAGCATATATAATGAAAATTGTTGTACTCATTCATCAACGTATTCATCGGACTCGAGTTCATATTATGTGAAATGCGTGTCTTCGAATGAATCTTCAAATATAGAAAACCATCGAATCGTTAATTACGGATGTCTTCACTCTAATCAATTACAAGTTATTTTTAATCAAATATTAAATACTAATCAATTATTGATTAATAAGTCTTTCACTGAAAATGAACTCATCGGTAGAACTGAAAAGATCTTCAGTTCACTAATTAGTAATTATTCTGATTTGGATTTGAGTTCTTATTATATCTCAATAGTTACAGACTTTTCTACAAAAGTATTTTCTTTATATCAAAAGATTATTAGACATGAAATTTCAAAGTTTCAGCGAAACAATGATAAGAATTCGTGCGAATACATAAAAAAGTTGACCCAATTCTCAAAAGTAATTCTAAAGAAATTTGATTCTATATTAGACATGCATTCGTTCGCTTATTTCGGAAGAACTGTTGATTATCTAATTCTAGACAGATATCATACAAGTTTATGGACTCATTTCAGAGAAATGGTTTCATTCAAAGAAACATCAAATGCTTTCAAAAGTGCAAAACCTGTTAATCAATTAGATTGCAGTCTATTCAAGAAAATTAACACAAATTTGTTAAATCTGTTAATAGATAATAATGAAAAGGCGATTAACTATGAAATAAATGCAACATTTAATTCAAACATTACAACAGACCATCGAATAATATCTAATATAATGATCAACACATCTGCTGTTTATAAGGTCTTTAAGATTGCAATAAATACTCATTTGGATGAAGTTCTTTCAGTTTCAATCAAATCATTGAGACCTCACTTCATTGCAATCACTAATAATGAGCCGACTGTTGAAGATTTTTCTGAAAATAACTTGATTACAAGTTCTGACTCAACCGTAATTTGGGAACAGTTATTATCCATTGAGTTAACGAACAAAACACAAGTTTTTGTTGGACTCATTCCCTATTCAACGAGTACTGCAACTAAATTAGGTTTTCCGCTAAAGCAAAACACATACAAAGATTTCTATTACAACTCATCTTCAGTGACCCTTTCGTTCTTCAAATCCAAATGTTTTAGTGGATGGCATTCCGACGGTTGTCGTGTTGGCAGAGTTTATGGCACAGATTCTATTGAGTGTCATTGCTATACATTTGGCAAAAACAATATCACAATCGGGGCTTACGTTCAATCAATTAAATTCAATGAAATCTTAATTATCACTAATATTTTGTTTCCAACTCAATTCGCTTTCTTTGGGAACAATTATAAAAATATTTCTGTTCCTTCTATTGTTTGTGTTGTTTGTATTGTCATTAGTTTAATAGGAATGTTATGGACGCGACATTTGGATAAGTTTGATATCCAATCACTCATGAAATACAGACAAGTAATTA
Source organism: Nanhermannia elegantula (assembly GCA_034699485.1). Classification (NCBI taxonomy): domain Eukaryota; kingdom Metazoa; phylum Arthropoda; class Arachnida; order Sarcoptiformes; family Nanhermanniidae; genus Nanhermannia; species Nanhermannia elegantula. The sequence continues at coordinate 18,325 of JAQGCH010000538.1, read as the reverse complement.
ATAATTTTATGTTAGTATTCAACGAACAAAATACAATAGTTTTGGTTTACGCTAAATCTGAAAGAAAACAAGAAAATGCAAGCATTGGCTTAAAAGTATGTTATACAAACGGACAAACCTCTCAATTATTAATCAATGAAAACATTCAATTGACAAATAGATTAGAAATGCATTGCTTTTCAGTTAATGGAAATTTGTTTACCGATAATGCAATTCGCAGAGTATCGGCTTTGAAGTTAATTAAGTTGAGCCCTACTAATGATAATTGGTATATAAACCGTATAATTATTCAGAAGAGAATCGGTCCAAGACTTTATTGGTATTCAAAAGTCAATAAATGGTTTGTTAATAATAATGAGTTTGTTGTGAAACTTATGAACCCATTGAACTCAAATATAATATTGATTAAAGAGCTGTACAGTAAGCTATTAGTGGCTATACATCCGATTTTTTCAATTTTCCATTTCGACTCTTTGACTATAATATCCAGAACTCAAAGATTATCATTAGTTCTGCTAATATTTAGTTGTCTGTCTTCAACACAATTAGAATTTCACTCGACTTCATCTCTCAATTTCTGGTTTAACTTTTGGAAAGCATTCAACACATTTGCTATAAATTCTACCATTTCGGCGATTGTCTATATGTTATACTTAGTTATTGTATATCAGGTCTGCGTAAATACACAACTCATTCATACGAAATGGCTTTTGTTGTTCGGACCAATTCCTGTCATTTGCATATCAGTAACATTTAGTTTTATTGTAATAATCAAATGGACTTTTTATACTTATTTGGCTTCCATTATATGGGGTTTGGCTTTTATTTCTTCTTTTTTAGTTATTTTATTAATTGGTTTTTTATTCGCTTCGTTTGGATTCTGTTTTGCACCACAGAACGATTTACTGACTGGTCTTAAAGTGGCTCTTATTAGACTACATATTCATGAAATTCATTAGTATTTTGTACATAAAAACAAGCACTCGATCTATGTTTAACTAAATTTAACTAAAAGTTTTATAAAATTATCTTATTTTGTCATTTATTAATGCTTTTCAAGTTATATTAATATTTTCTTTAATATTTATTTAAAAATATCTTATTATTTAACTTAAACTAAAAATATAATAAAACATTAATAATAGTTGTCTTATAACTTACGTCTTCTACTTAGTGTGTATCAGTTCCAAAATTTAGTTTGAGTTCGACTTCCAATTCTTGAGACATTAGTTTGAGTTCCAGCCCAAGTTCCTGAGAAAAATTAGTTTGAGATCCAGTTCTAGTTTCTGGTACTGAAATAGTTTGAGTTTCAGGAACTGATACATCAATACTTATACCTGTAATACTTTGTTTAACTTTACGTAGAATTTATAGTGAAAATCAAAACAATGATTAAATAATTATTGATTTTGTTATTTAATTTCCATAAAAATATTTATAATTACAAAACTATTTTATATTATATAATAAAAGAAACACATTTTTTATATGTTTTTCAAAAAATAAAATACGAAAACAGATTCTTTAAAAGAGAATAAAATAAATAAATTTATTAATTCAGAAATTAATTTATGACAAAAGTTTAATTCTAATTATTGTTTTTCTAAAACGTTTCTGAGAATATCATTATTACTATTATTACGGGTCAGGCTTTCATCAGAATTAGGCGTCGAAACTATTAAAGGCGGGAACGGTGTCATCGATGGACCCATTAATAGCTGGTTATTTAAGTTATCAGTCGATGAATTAGCGGATGAGTTACGACTGCCTAATGAGGCCATTGATATGGGAGAAGTGGAGGCCAGAAATGGGTTATTTCGTTGTTGTTGTGCTGAATTTGTTATTAAACTTTTACTTAAATCTCTTGTGATCTCTTTCGATGGCATTAATGGTTTATCAGTTTTAATCGGCTTCGACTCGCTTTCCAGGAATTGTACGAATTTTAATGATAATGAATCGCTGTCCGAACCGCCGAAAAATGGAATCCAATTACCTGTTCATTAATAAAGAGAAAAACTTTAATTTTTATTAAAATTTCAGGTAATGTTGAACTAAATTTAAGTACAATTTTTGAGTAATTTTGGGTATTTCTAAAACTAATAGAAAACTTTAGGTTTCATATCAGATATATTTTTAGTCATTTTATAGATTTTATATTATATAAAAATCTGTGTTCAGCTGTCATTCAGATGTACTGTGTATTTAAAGTCCTCAAGAAGTGAAAATTTAATTTTAATATAACCCAAAAAATATTATGTATTAAACTCATAGGGATTTTTCTATAATATGTGAAATATATATTTAAATTAAATGTTATACCGCTTGGGGTTCTTTTTCTACCGATAGTGATCTTCGCCTTTTCCATCTCTTGCTGATTAAAGTCTAGAAATCGAGCCAACAATCTCTCGACTTCGTGTCGTTTGTCTTGAGGGGCGACAAAATACCCAATTATTAAGCTCTTCATTATCTGCTTATCGACCTTTCCCTCAAAACTAGCCTTCAATTCATCGATTTCTTGACGCAATGCATATATAAGACTATCCTTTTTCGAAGCTGCAAACAATTTTCAGTTTTCAAAAAATAAATTACAATCAAATTATAACAGATAATGAAAATTTTTCAATTTTTATAATACAAAAAAACATTAAATTTGTGGTAATCTAATGAACATAAAAATACATATAAATATCAATTAATCAACTTTTACAATAGTAAACTATTTATAATTAACTATTTCTTAAAACTATTTTAAACTGAGAAAACTTTTATTTTGAAGTTTTTAATTTTTGATGAAAAATAAAATCTAAAAACTAATCAGTATTTGATGCAAACCCATAACCAATTACTTATTTATTGAATTAAACAAGAGATAAATTAAATGATAAACTTATAAATATATATAATTATTGATAAATAAAATAAAACGATGGAATACATGCTGTAAAATAGGTGTCAATTTGTAATAAGATTGAAGTGAAACACACGATGCAATTGTGTCCAAAAGCTCGAGAGTCATTACATTATGTACTGGACTGTAATTTAGAAACCAGTACCTGATGTAATACTCACGATCTCATAGGACTTTGTGATGGATTAAGTGTTCGGCATATTCAAGGAATTAATAAATAAAATCAAAATTGAAAAACAACAAAATTTTAATCCATTTAAAAATTGATAACAAAAATTTGACGACAAGTGCAGCAAATTATTGATGCGAAATAACTTATAATAAATTACTATTAAAATAATAAGTTTAAAAATTAGAGTTAAAATTGAAAAATAGATTATTTAATAAATTTAATTAAGAAATAATGAAAAAGTAGAAAAAACTGAACTATCATTAAATTTAATAAAATATTTAATAAAGAAAATGTATTATAAGTCCAAACCATTGAACTAATGAACAGAGAAAGTGAAAGGAAAACAAATGATTCAATTTTGGATAACAAGTCAAACAATAGTTTCAAAAGAGATATAAGGAGTAAATAGAGAAAAAAAATTATATATTAAAATGATTGGCAACGAAATCATGCGATAGCTTAGGAGTCAATAACTGAATAAATAACTCAATACACAAGAAAATCTATAACATTAATGAATTAATAAAATAAAAACGACAAATAAAAAATTTTTAGGCAAAGGTGCGAAGTGATGGTATTAGTCTTATCTCAAATGATAACCTGAAACAAAATTCAAATGATTGAGAGCCCAGAGTTACCAAATGAGATTGGACCAAATCACCAGCTTTTGCATACAGCTATCTTATAGAACAGTCATTTTAGGATATAGTCATCACACCAGGAATAGAAAACTTAATCTTTGGATCTTTGGAAACCATCACCAGATTTTAGGTTTTTTTAATTTTATTTATAAAGTTTGTGGAGAAGAGATTCCTTTTCACCATTAAATGCAGATTAAAAATACATTTATTTAGTCTTATAATTAAAAATTTTTAGTTTCAATGCATGCAAACATTTCCCATTCAACAAAATAGGTGTTAGTTTTGGAAGAAATGCCCAATTTTTGGTTACTATTTGTTCGTGAGATTAGGATTTTGTTTTATTTTATTATTTAAGAACTTTTTATTGTACTCTATGGTATAATGTATTAAAAGGAGTATTAATTAAGTTTGAGAAAAGTCTCTTTATCTCACGAACTGATAGGAACTTGAAATTTAGTTTAATAGTGATAGCAATTAAAGCCATGCATCATAAAATATTAGTTTACAGGACAAATATGTATTGAAGACATGCTAATTGATAGACAGTATGCGAAACAAGTTTTTATTATAAGAAATGCTTTTCAATTTTGAAGTAATAGTTGTTCACATTTGTCTTTATGTAATAAATCATTAATACTTTTGGGTTTTAAGCTATTGTTTATTATAATTAATGTATTGATGTAAAACTTGGCAATTTTAGACCTCATTTAAATAATTATTTTAATGTGAACTACTATTGAAAGACACAAAAACAGAATATATTGAGTCATAAAATCAGGTATCAGTCAATTTTTTGGGTTAATCTTTGAATATAAAGAAATCGAAATTTTGTTAAAACCCTGAGACAAAGCGCTGAGAATTTTGAAAGTTTTATAGATAAAAAATCATAAAAAATTAATAATTTTATTAAATTAATTAAAGTTCAGTTTGAGTTTTAGTTCATAAAAAATAATTTAAGAGCAAAAAAATAGTATTTAATAGAAGCAAATCGATTAAGATCTCAGTAAATAAATAGAGAGCGAGACAGAAAAGATTCCGTTTTATCACTCATTCCCTCAAACCATAGATTTAAATACAAACAAAAACCAGAAAACGTTTAAACAAAGCAAAAGTTAACACAAAAGTTCTTACGAGAGAAAGACTTCACACAACGCAAACCAAATCAACAGAAACTTTGATAGAGAGTAGAGAATAAGTAGACAAATAATAACAACAATAATAATTCACACAATAAATATGCGCAAAACGGCTAAAGACTTGACAGCAAACGGAATAAATCCAAACACATATATAGGAATAGAGTCTTTGTATTAAAACTTACCCTCAATTTTCATCTGAGCTATTGTTTGCTCTTTGATATCAATTGATTCGCTTAATCTCGAGGCCGCGCCCAACGCTTCCAACGTATCGGCAAACCTGTCTTCTTGTGATTTTAACTTCTTTAAGGCATCCAAAGTTCGGGCCTTTTCAGCCTCTAATTCGGTTTTATGCTGTCGTTCAGCAAATAGTAGTTTCCTTTCATTTTCTATTAAAATAAAAAAAATGCGATATTTAGTAAATGGAAAACATCGCAAAATAATAGAGTGAAACAAAGTTACTATCAATTTGCCATTTGGTTTGTACAGTATTTATCTAAACAGATATGGGCATAAAATTTTATTTAATTCTTGTGCTGAAGTTCATTAACATTTGTTCATATGGTTCACTATTTTTTTCCTATCTTTCAATTCAATTTCGTTTTATATGTTTGAGAAGAAACTTGTAATTAATCACAAATAGAAAACGTTTGGGTTTTTGCAGTTATTTGAATACCTTTTTGTATTTGTTCGATAACCAGCTGTAGGTTAGCCACAGATGCGGAGTATTGTTGAAGTTTGTCCTCCAATTGCGAGACTTCATTACGAGCCATATCGCGTTGAGTACATAATGATCTGTTTATACATAAATAGATTATAAGAGAAAATGATGCTTAATATTATGAAAATAGTGAAAACCTATAGAAAATGTTTTGCTAATTGTTATAAATTCAGAGAATATATTAAAATAAAATTAACATATTTTTAAATTACTATTTGATTGATAAAAAGTAGCTGTACTAGAATTCTATCAAAACTCCTATTTTTATAGATGTGTTCAGCGATTCAATTGAATGCTTTATGTTTGAAATGCAATCACTTTTCTCTATAAAGTATAAAAAGTTATAACAAACTCAATAGAAGAGAGTCATAAAAATAATCATTGTCTCAAAAAGGGATTCAATTGATTATTTGTGCAAAGCTGTGAATAATCAATCAAATTATAAGATAAAGAGCTTATGAAAAAAATTCATTTCAAACCTGATCTGTTCCTCGTATTTCTCAGCTTGAAATCTATTTTGCATTACTTTCATATGCTCTTCAGCTGAAGCCAAGTGTTTCCGCAATTCATTTTCACGTTCTTCGGCAACCACTAATTCCTGAGTATAACCGTCTTCGACACCAATCAAGTGTTCTCTCAAACGTGACAATTCATTGGTCAAACGACTTATTTCTTCCAACTTTTCGTCTTCAGAAAGTCTTTGTTTCTCTTCTTCGATAGTTGTAATCAATGAATCAATTTTTTGCTTCAAAGAAACAATTTCTTCGTCTTTATCACGTATCAAATGTGACATCTTTTTCAACGATTCCTTAGCCATAGAGTCGTTGTTAGGAGTTTTGCGCTTATTCTCATCTTCTAAATAGCGATTTTGTATTAATAACTGGTCGTAATCACGTTGTAACTGATCTAATGATAGTTTACTAGTATTTGCCGATGCCTTAAGCGATTGAACCTCCGCTTGTAATGACTCACAATCTTTCATTCGATGCTATAATAAATTGATATTTAAGAAACACATTTTAATTGAAATATACCTGAAATTTCACAGATTCATAAAATTATCGAAAAAAAGAAAACAAATTTTGCAAAAAGTGATTCAAAATATTGAAATACTCACTAATAGCCGATCCCTATCTTCAACTGTAGACTTGAGCCTGTCTTCTAATTGTTTAATAATAAGACAATTATCAGCCAATTCTTTCTCTAATCTGAAGACATCAGACTTTAAATTAACATTTTGTTCATCAGTTAATCGTATCTTTTCTTCTAATTCTAAGTTATCGCTCGAGAGCTCGTGAACTGCAGACAAAATGGTCTTAAAATTTTGATTTTGTTGATTATCTTCAGTATCAGGTAATGTCGCGCCTTCTGGTTCTTCGCGCTTCTGCTTAGGTATGATTTCGGCCACAGATGAGGTATTACTGTCTTCATCGTTAACAATAGAGTCTTTCTTTGTTGGAAGTATTGTTTCGCGTAAGGCTTCGACTTCTGTTTCAAGTAATGATTTATCGTTTTCGAGACTTTCTATTTGTTTCTTCACTTGTGTTAACTCTTCTTTGAGTGAATTATTTAGAGATTGAAGCTCTTCTTTGATTATTAATACCTTATTTAATGCCAATTCGTGTTGTTGGTCGAGTTCTTGTAATTCTGAGCTCAGGTCTTCATTATCTTTAGATTTTTGTTCACAGAGTTCTTGTAATTGATGTACTTTGGATTCCAATTGCTGTTTGTGTGAGAGAAAAAAGCTTTTAATATGTCATTAAAAGTAAAATTTTTAGTTTAATTAAACTGAAAAAACTTATTGATAGAAAAAATATGTTTAACAGAAGTTTACCAAAAATAGTTATATTTTGCACAAAATGAGAGTTTATTTTTAATGAGAATCTCTTTAGGAGTGGTAATAAAATTGATTCACAACTTATTTAGAACTAAACAAAAATGTTAACTAAAGAGTCAAATAATAATGTATTTTATAGAGATTTTATAGACTTTTTATTGAATTGAATATTTTCCATATTGATTACATAATAAGCTAAATAACATATCAGTTACACAATAGAAAAACGGATTCACACTCAAAAATAAGCCTATTATTTAAATCACATATAATAGTAGTATTGCATAACAACTAAAGGTTAACATCAATTCATATTTGGTAAAAAAAATTCTCAAAAGCTTTTCAGCCAAAACTGAAACCGATAGAAAAATACTATGCGATAGAGGAAGGCATAGCGAAAAAGTTGCTTCAAATTTAAGGGTCTTTCTGAATATGATTGCGCTCAATGAATAGCACCTGCCTCTCAACAAAGACCAATATTTGCACTTTAATCTTACAAATAAACATCACGTCAATTGGTTAGAAGGCATGGAATAGAGAAAACGAGACGGCGAGAAAAGGAAAATCTTTTTCAAAGCAGAAACGATTTTAATAAAGTAATGCCTGAAATCGTTTCATTTAGATTAAGGTAAACGAACATTTTGGTTATAATTTTATTTATGCTAAAAAGTCTAAGTTTTGAGAATAATCTCTGAATAAAACGATAAGTTTTAATCTTAAATTTTGATTTTTTCGGGCTTTTGCTTTAACCACCGAATTCTCGGTTAACCTAATATTGTGTTAAAGCTATGCAAACGATAACTTGAGATTTAAGTAATTCTAGATATAGTTTTATTTGATATTGACTTCAATTATGTTTAATATTAATGAGTTTTTTGAAACTCTATTTCTTGGGAAACAGCTTTTTGAGTAATATTATCTCAAAAGTAAAACAAAAAAGTTGTAACTCTTACTCAAAATTTCAGGATTTGTTAAGTACCGAATTCTCGGTTAACCTAATATTTTACTACAACTGTGTGAACGAGAACTTATGCGCCCGTTTATGAAGACTTATTTGCAACCTGTGACTGATATTTACATTTAACAACCGTTTCTCAGATATGAAAACCTATTGTTTTGTTCTCTAAGAATTAGATATACAATATATAACTCAAATAATCTCTTAGGAAAAAAAATTATCGAAAAAACTTTCAGTTATATTATCGAAAACTTCAGACCAGGCTTAAGGCTATCAATCTTTAGCTGAAATAATTTTTTTCCAATTGATAATATTAATTAACTTTTGAATGTAAAGTCTGAAAAACTTTCTATACTTGATATGTAAATGTCAGCAAATTGAGACTCAAATAAATAAATGTTTTAATTAATTAAAAGTTAGTTTTACTGAAAATATGATTTCTGAAAACTTTTTGTAGAAAATAACTCAAAAATTTTATTGAGATAACGAATAAGTGCAAACTTTTTACCGCTAAACTTGAGTATAGATTTCTAAGTTTGGATGAAATTCTTACTTATCATATATGATCCTCTTATTTGAATTGTGAATAAACCAAAAAAAATTTTAGAGATATGGAGAAAGAGAGAGAGAGATATCATAAAAAGAAATGAGTCAATAATGAAAAGACAATAACTAAGAAACCGTTTATTGGGTTCTCATAAGAAAAATAGCGGTTAAAAGAAAATGCCGTAAAGTGTAGACAGAATACCAAACCGTTAGAGAAATGGTAACTAAAGAAAAGATAATCTTTTTCTATTTAATATATAAAAGCTTTTTATATTACAAGTCAAAAAATTTATGATCCATATCAAACATATAGTAAATAATGAATAAAACTTTCATTTTTAAAGATAACTATATTTACAATTACGATAAAATGTAGTGAAAAGAAAAGTATACTTTTTTCTCTCTGATACTGAAATACAGGTATTTATGGCATTATATGAAGGCATAGATTAGAAGTTATTTATATTTATATAACACCTTATATTTGAAATATAGTCTTACTTAATATACAACTTCTATAACTATAGTGATAAACTAATTTTCAGAACAATTATAATAATTTAGGACAACAATAGGTTTAAAAGTAAGTTTTGTAGTGAATAATAAAATAAATATATAACGCAAACCTCAATACGGGTACGACTTCTTTCCAATTCTTCTTCATTTTCTGACTTCTGTTAAAATAAATTTTAAAAAATTATAATTTTTTATAAGAAACTAATAAGTTATCAAAATATAAATTAAAAACTTATTTAACTGAATAAAATTTTAAGCAAAAAGTAATTTTAAAAATTCTATCATTTATTAATAGAATTCTGTAATTATAGGAATATTAAAAAAACTTTAAATTTTGCTTTTTATTTAGTTATTGATGACTATAATGAGAACTGTATTCATATAATATATAAAAGTAATAAAAGATACTGAAGGACAACAACAACAACAATGAAAGAAATTAAAAATAAAAGATAATTAATGGAAATAAACTAAACTTATCAGTGGGTAACAGACTTGAAGCACTTCATACATACATATACTGAGACTTTTCTGTAGACCGGAATATAATGAGCAAAAGAGAAAGAAAATAAAAACTATAAAAATTTTTCTAACTTAGAACGTATTGAAGTGATGCCTATGGTTGTCTGTTATATATATTCTACTAAAACAAGTGGTGTTAATAAAACACCGGTGAATATGAATGTGTCTGGAAATGAATGGAAAAGTGAGTTATTATAAGTGTTATATAGAGTGGTATTTTTTGAATACTATATACCAGTATATGTTAAATATAAGAGTAGTTCAAAAATTATTGCGAGAGAGAGAGAGAGAGAGAGAGAGAGAGAAACCGAGAGAAAGAGTGACATTAAAAATGATACCTTTAAAGACTACTTATAATATATGTGGGTTTAATGTTGTTATGGTTTATATGCGGGACTATTTCGAGTGAATAACAGCGAAACAGAACCTTATTTTTCTAGTGAATAGAAGTATAACCAAAAACATCTAGGATTGGGCTAAATATCACGTACAAGTCATTCATTAGATATTAAATCATTTTGTAATTTGCATATATTCATGCTCTGAATTGTGCGCCAGTTTCGCTTTACATCTGTTTAATTCAATTTTTTTAAAAAGTTTATGATTTATTGCCCATTTGGCTGAAAAGCTTGCATTTCAGACAATAGTTTAAAACTTTGGACTATTTTTCGTGCATTTCTAAGTGTATGATAACTAGAAGTATTTGTCTAGACTTCATATCACAGACAATTACAAAGTATTTTATTTTTTGGATAAAACTATGATTTTACTCGAGTATAATATCAAACGTATTATAAAGTTGAATAATCGTTTAGATATTAATTTTGAGTTACTTTGCATTTGTTTTTTAGTTAAAAACTAGTCTTTTTTACTAAATAATTAATTATATAAGATATTAATCTGATTTGAATTTTTGAAATATTATAAAATTGATAAAAAAATTAATTTAATATATTTTTTGAGCAAAAAAAATTAAAAAACGTTTTCATCAGCCAACTCCCTAATGAAAGGAGATCTCACCGAAGCCCCTGTTAACCAGTGAGATTTTACAGTGTGTAGGCGTGAGCAAACGCGTCGGGCCGTAGGGATGTTTTAAAAAACACTGAATATGTGGCCAACACATAGCATAAGAAATGGCACCCGCCTGGGGTTCGAACTCAGACCCTTCGATCAGAGAGCGAAATCATAGCAAGTCGCACCACTCCCGCCCCTAAAAATTTTTAAAAATGAATTATTATGATTACTGGAAAAATTTGTTAATAATGATAAAAATATCTGATTCAAGTCTAACACTTTGAACTTCTAATTATAAAATTTCGACTTTTCGAACAGATCAGCAAACAGGGAACTGAAGCGAGAAATAGAATATATTTTCTCGAAAAAATCAGTATTAAAGTGATTTTTAGTAACTAATTATTCACTCGTAATAAATACTCAATATCGTATTGCATGCAAAAAATGATTCTGTAATTTACAGCCAGAAAAAGGAAGAGCAAAGTTTAATATCTAAATGAAACGTTACAAAGAATAAGCAAATATGAAGATTTTGTGTACTCACACACTTCATACGTAATATATATTACCTGTTATACTATTATAGAACTAAATGGTATTAAAGATTTTCTTCACTTTAGTGTAAAGTATAGTATAGAAGAGCATAAAAAATAACATAAAACTATAAATTAAATATTATTTAAATGCGATCACATTTTATACGCTTCTTTAATATTAGTGGTTTAGCATTACTTATACATTGCTTGCGCTCTCGATCGCAGGCTATTATACGAAATAACTATTTTTTTAGTCGGTTTTGTACGTGACTTGCAATTAGTTTATATTCAGGCGAGTAATGAAATATAAGCTGACAAATGATATATTGACTAAAATTGTGATTTTATTTTATGTTTTACTGAATAAGTACAGAAAATATTGATAGAAAGCACTAAAATATTGTTGCACTGCTTTTTACAAAAACCAGACTTAAAACACAATATTTAATATCATATTAGGGTCTATTTTGTTTCAATTATATCTCAAGCTTTTTTGGAATTTAGAATAAACTTTAAGAATATTTATTTATTTAAGTAAATTATTTTGCGAAATGTTTAACTTAATTGATGTCTTAATAAATATATTATCAATACATAAGTGGGTTAAATGTATTGCACAAAAATGTCAAACAATACAAGAAATTGTTAATCAGAAAAATAGTTGATAACAAAAATAAAAGAATATATTCTTAAATTTTATTATCAAATCTATATAAAAGTCCTTTAAATATAATACTTATCGCAAAACTTATGTACAATTCAATGAATTTTGTTGAAGCGCATAAAACTTAATTTTGATAATAGAAAACTAACTATTATTAAGAGAAGTGTTGTATGGAAATCAAAATTGGTTTTTTGTGAGCAATCAGTGTTAGATTTTTGTCATGAAACCAAAAACAATGATCTAATGCTAAAATAGGGGTTTGAAACAATTTAGTATAAACTAAAAGATAAATTAGTAAAAGATTTGAAGAGTTTAAGCAATATGTGAGTAGCACTGCATTAGATAATAGTGTTCTCCGAACTCATAAAACTCATTCAACAATAAAATAATTTACGTTCAAAATATTCATTGACTTTCTTTTAATAATTATTAAATAAATATTTTTTTAATCTATTCAATATATTTCAGCAACAGGTGAACAAAATTATTTCCTTTTTATTCTATTCTAAAATAAATTTTTATAACAATTATTTACATTAAAGCCTACGATATGTTTAATAACATAACAAGAGAATGAAATACTTAAGAGCAAAACTTTTATAAACTATAGCAACACCACTATGTGTTGTTTGATATGATCACTAATTGCATTACTAGATAAGAGTTTTGGCAGAAAACTCTATTAAATAACTTAAATAAAAGGTTTTTATAATCCAGAAAAAGCATTACATTTATGGCTTTGAGAGAGCAGTAAAAGTGCAAACAATTCACGTGATATTTAGATTATATAATAAAAGCTGGACTTAAGAAACGCTGAATAACAGTGATAAATGTTTATGAAATACAATAAGACCTGTATAATGGAGTGATCGGAAGATCTGTATAAAGGTGCCCACGAAATAGTTTCTAAATTAGAAAATTCTTAATCTCTTTTATAAGTGGGACAAAAAATTGCATCTAATCTATGAAATGAAAGCTATTCTTATTGATAGCGTTGGTATTTCTAGTAATTAAGCTTATGATTCAGTTTGTTTGAAATTGGATTACAACTCATATTTTATTTTGCATCATATCAAGTCATTAAATAGTCTTTCTTTCAATGAATTATTAATTTTCGGTATTTCTTACACTGAGTTCAGAAATAGATTTCTTCTTAATGAATGTGATATCGAATAACTGAATAGTTTTTCAAATCAATAGCTTTTGCTTATTATGATTTGAGGCGTAAAATAGAGATGACTTAAACATAAGGCAATAGTTCGGGTGAATTAATCGGAAACACGGAATCTATTCATTAATATCTAAGTCTTTTCGGTGTGAATGTATTCAGGATTTTTGGTTATCATGTTATAGGAAGTTATAATTGAGTGCTAAACATGAATGAGGGCTTTGACGGTCAAAAAATACATAAAATTTTGTTTCTATTATTGAAAAATATATATCAAAGCATATAAACGGAAATAATAGTCTTTAAGGGGTGTAAACGATGACAAGATTTCCCTATTTTTGTGGAAATAAATATGAAAATAATAATAGGGAATAACATAATGAAAATAATTTTGTTTTTTATGAAGAGAATGACTGTAAATACTGAAATATTAGATGAATTGTTACTCAAACGACAAAATCTATAAAAAAAAGTACGAATAGAAGGACATGAAAATGTGATTAATTATAGAGGTCTGCATAGGGCTTAACTTGCTGTGAAAGTTCGAGGTCTGGAATTCGTGTTATAATTACTTCTCTGTAGAAGTTTTTTATGATTATATTTTGTTTCAATGATTCATATGTTTGGGATATGAAAGTAAATACTAAACCATTTACTGATTACTTGAAATTAGAGATTAGTTAAAATGCGTTCTCTTTATGTAAACTTATATTTTCGGTCAGTGTACTAATGATTATGTCCTTAAATATGTTTTGCTTAATATATGAATAAATTTTGTGAGACTATTATTCAGTATAAAAATGAAGAGTGAATTAAATAATTACTAAAAAGTTTTAAGTTTTTATTTATACTGAATGGAAAAACTAAATCTGTTGAGGTTTGGATTTATTAATAATTCTAAAAACTTCTCAACTAATTGCAAGAATTAATTGTTTGTAAATGTTTTAACTTATAATAAAACAATCATTTTGAGAAATCTAATTAATTAATTATAAAAAAAATAAGTAGTAATGAAATCCGTGTGAGGTTTACAGTTAATATTGAATTAATGATAATTGACGGGTAATATGAAAGTAGCGTTTTTGGGTGTGTTTTCCCAAAACAGACACACTTCCGGACTAATTACATGATTAATTCAGTTAATTATTTGAATACGTATTATAATAATTTGTTCAATAATAATGAACTAACATTTAGTTAACGAAGCGAACAATTAGAGAGAAATATTTGAAATTTATTTTGCATTACTATTACTGAACCCTATAATTGTTTAGAAGAATGAAAAGAATTAGTTTTTCATTATCTAATTGTTAAGTGATTTTGGCTCCGTTTCGGAAGTAATGAAAAAATTCTTGATATTTAGGTTCAAGATCTGCTTCTTTATTAATGTAATTAAAACAATCATTGATTGCAAGCCTTAAACAATTTAATATATAATTACTTCAATTGAAAAGTATGTCAATTACCCGAAAGCGCATCGATTTGAGAGTAAAACTAATAATAATAATATTTATTCTTATAATAAGCCGTTCATTAAATATTTAATTAAAATAAACTTGAATTAAGGGATGTTTTAACTTAACTCAAAAAAGTTCATTCAAATTCAAGTGTTGTTTATTTAATTCAAAAAATATTTTTCATGTATTACTTTTATACTAGAATTACGTCAATATTTGATTTCGAAACCTTATTAATAAAGATGAAAAAATCAATTCTAATCATGAATTTAAATTTATTAATTGTATTCATTATAATCAAAATGATATTTTCGTATTTAAAACAACATAGACTTTAAAGTTATTTCAATTTAAAGACTACTAAATAAATATTTAGTCAAAGTCTAATAAAATTATCTAAAAGTTTATGAATGAAATAAATATTAAGTTAAAACTTAAAGTTTAGAAAAAAGTTTTTGACTCAAATCTAAAAATTAAGTGAAATTTTCATTTATAATATGAATGAGAAACACAAACATAATAATTATCTCAAAATTTCAATAAATAACTGAAAATAATATCTTAAACTTTATTAAAAAAGACAATTACCTGAGTAGCCAATGCTCTCCAGTGCTGTCGATCGGCGACCACTTTTTGAAGTTCATCTTCTAAACGGTGTATTTGAAGAGTAGCTGAATCGAGAGCCAACTCACTTAAAGTAAAACTATTGCTACTCTGGTTACTGGTACTGACATCAGGACTTTCTTTCTCAACAGTCTCTTCAACCAACTCATCGTCAGCCAAACTAATGGTCTGATTGGCGGCAATGATAGGCGAAGAATCGCTAGTAATGAGATCTACGTCGTCATCATATACCTGTTGCGGAGTTACATGAGTTTAAATAAAATGGTATTTTAGTTAAAAGTCATATAAACTAATATCTATTCATTATAATAAAACACATTTTCTCTAAATTATTCAACTGTACGCTTGTGTTTGCTCGAGAAGGAGGAGAACTGACATATGTTGGGGTGGAGTTCAGTCTATCCTAATTGGATAATACATACTATTTTTATTTTCAGTTGTCATCTCTGTCTGTCTGTCCGTCTCTCTCTCTCTCTCTCTCTCTCTCTCTCTCTCTCTGTGTGTGCGTGTGTGTGGTGTGTCTGTCTCTCTCTCTCTCTCTCCCACACTTACTACCTCTGTCTCCCCCTTTATGTCTGTCACTCTCTTATTCTTTGCAAATAATTATTAAAATATTTTGGTTGCAAAGTTAAATAGGTATTCATACTTTCAGGTCTTCAACACATTGTTCTGTTTGTTATAGTTTATTGAATATTTTTTCAAAAAAAAAGTTTAAAATATTAATTAAATTAAAGTTAAGAAAATATAGTCTCGTTTTAAGCAAACATTTATTAGCTTGAGATTCAATTATTGAGAAAATTCACCAAATTTTAGTCAGAAATGAATTTTCTTAATTAAAAAAATAGCAATAAAAACCAAAAAATATAGAAAATTTGATGTAAAAAGACAAATGAGTTTTGACTAACGAATAGTTGACTTAAAAATTTCTTTATACAAGACTTGATTTGAAACTGCAAGTCTTGCTCAAAGCTGAGGCAATAGATTTTGAGTGGGAAAGAAGTGTTTGTTTAATGTTAAAAACGAATATAACGGTTGAAATAAGAAATATTCTGTTAAGTTGTTTGTACTGTACGTGCGATCGCAATATTTATGAGCATGAAATGGCATAAACCTTTGCTCCACGTCTCCTATTAATGTCGAGACTGTTTCTGTAAAGTATGGATTGAATTCATTTCGGGTAGAAATTAGAGTCGAGAGAGAGAGAGAGAGAGAGAGAGAGAGAGATTTGAAAAATTCTTTGTAAAAGAGTATCCCCGTTATAGTGAAGTCGGTTATAATAAAACCCCGCTTATAGTGAAGAGTTGGCTATAATTTTATAGATTTTTGCCTTTTTAATAAATTTGTTCGTTTATAATTAGAGCCGTTAGAGTAAAGGTAGTGATAATTAGCGATCGTATCACTATATAATGGCAATTAACTGTATATATTTTGTGAGACTTTTAGAGTAATTGAGACCTTAAAAAGTTTTCATAAAATTGTTGAAAAAAGTCACTCAAAAGTTTTGTGGAATTAATGAATGAGTAATTGAAACTTAAAGGAAATAAGTTTGAAATAATGTTTTTTTAAGGTAAATATTGGATTACTTTTCAATTTGATTAAGAAATCAAACTAAAAGCGGAAATA
This sequence comes from Nanhermannia elegantula, assembly GCA_034699485.1. Classification (NCBI taxonomy): domain Eukaryota; kingdom Metazoa; phylum Arthropoda; class Arachnida; order Sarcoptiformes; family Nanhermanniidae; genus Nanhermannia; species Nanhermannia elegantula. The sequence continues at coordinate 1,282 of JAQGCH010000538.1, read as the reverse complement.
AATTTCATAATTAAAAAGCTTTTTAAAATTAATGCTCAATTATGAAAAACACTCTCAGATTAAATATGTCTATAATTTTTTCAAAGAATTATTATTAATTGAAAATGAATTGAAGTCATAAATATTCCGAAAAACGTATTTCTGAAGAATAACATAATAAATAAGAGATAAAACATATTCACTGATGTGTTCTATAGTCACAAAACAGAGAAAACAATGCATTTCTAAAGAAAAATATAAAATACAGTAAAACATAAATTTAATCGAAATAAAAATAAAAACATTTAAAAAATCAAAAGTGGGGTCAATATAAGGGTAGTCATGATTATAGACATTACTAAACAAAATTGCTGTCTCATTGACTTTGAGAGTAAATCATTTGCGATTTTTACCTCTTTATTGTCGGCGCAAACGATGACTCTTTGAATAAATTAAACTTTAGTTCAAATTAAAAGTAAAACTAAAGAATAAATTTTCAATGTTTGATGACTTTGAAGAATAATTAACAATTTTAGTCTAAGATTTTCTTTAGAAAATGTAATATATTCACAATATATAAACTGATATAAACAAAATTGAATCTTAATTTTGGTGTATTTTTTATGATTGAAACACTTCTTTGATTAAAAATTCTCTTTTAGTTTATTATTTTTTTAAATATTAGACTTAATGCTTATATACTGTATCCGATTGATTACTATAGAGAATAATGTATAGTAGAAAATCAGTAGAAAATATTTAGTTCTTGTAATCAAAGATTAAGTACCGGTATATACAGTATTTTCCTATTTATATATGAAAGTAGACAAAAGATTATTTTAACGAAAGATTATTATTATTTATAAATAAACTTGAAAGTGAATTACTATTAAAATACATTAAACAATAGACTTTTCATTTGAAATTTCTTAAGAACTATAATCTTTTGGTCAAATGTGAATCAAATAGAACTTATACTAAATTTATTTAACTCAAAAAATATATTAAGATTTATCAATAAATTCTTTGGAAACTCAATAAAATTTCTATAAAACTCAATAAACATCAAATATGTTTCAAAACCAAAAGAACTTAAGAATAAAATCTAAAATATCTTAAACTCTGATTCAAAGTAATGAAGCCGAGAAAACTTTAATAGGACTGAAATACAATGCAAACAAAATATTTTACTTTTTTGGTTAACTATAGAACACACTAAAGAGAAGAGAAGCTTAACTAAAACAAAATTTTCTGCTCTCTCTCTCTCTCTCTCCCTCTCTCTCTCTCTCTCCCTCTCTCTCTC
>JAQGCH010000537.1:0-22115 GCA_034699485.1 Nanhermannia elegantula | reverse complement strand
GTTCTTATACAAGTTCTTATCTCACTTTCAAAGAATTGTTAAGAAATTAAGGAAGTCTTACGTGAAATGAAGCCAAATCAACATTTTGCGAGTATGAGTGACTTTGAATGTACTGTAGATTCAATGGCCATTTCATTTATTCACACTGTTCTAACTTTATTTTGCTTCATCATTATTTTGTATTGTTGTGCAAAACTTACTGTTAGAGCTCTTCAAAGTCCTAGTGTTCAGTCACTAAATTAGTGAAGCAATTGTTGTCTCTCTAAGATCTGTTCACATAATCGCTCATAATTACAAAAAGGATTAATTATCTCTAAATAGTAATTAAGAGATTAAAATTCTATTTCAAGGATTAGTTTAAAGCAAATAAGTTTGCTTTTAAATTACTCTTTACGAACTTGAAAATACTTTCATTTAAATTACAGTACAATACAGTTACCAGTTATATCGGAACTTGAACTGGTGGACAAATCATAGACTCTTTTATTTGGCTTTTCTCACTCAAAACTCAAACTTTCTTCAAAGTGCTCAAAATTCTATGCTTTCGATTTACTTTTCTTTAGACTATAATGTCTATAAATGAAAGCAATGCCGTACAGTACACAGAAATTGGTTGGAAGCCAGGAAAATAGAAAAATCTCAGATTTAACAATATTTTGTCTACAGATCTATACATAAATAACTCTAAATGCTTGGAGGAGGGTTGGGCTCTCTGGCCCATAGCTCGACATGGCACTGAGGGAATGTATAACTTTGATAAATTAAAAACTTTTTCTTATTCGTTTATCGTATTCTTTATTTACATTTTAATAAGAAATATAATGAGCAATATTTTTGATGAATTATATTTTAACAAAAACAACAAACAGAAAAATATTTAAAAGCAGTGATTTATTTCAAGTTGAAGATCAAAACCTGTAGAGAGGTTTAGGTTTACTTAGAGCTAAGCACTGGATCAAAACTTATATCCTGGAGACTCCAGACCAAAACTGGTAATTTGTCAGACGTAGCTATAGATATATTGCATTGATATTACATTTATAAACATAATTTTATTCATTAATTATTACAAATTTAGAGCTCAATGAAATTTGCATTGAAAATAGCCTCAAACCATATACGAAATGAGGAATTGGAACATAAAATCAATTACAGTACATCCTCTCATTACCTAAACTTTATTTATTCATTGCTCAAATTGAAGTGTTGGCAATTATCTGAAGAAAGACTCAGAATATTAGCTTTTATAGCAACACATCATTAAAAGTATGCAAAACAACATAAGTAAATGAATTTCCACGGGATTACGTGTAAGCTTATGTTATGCTAATAATAATATTCATTTTACTTTCATTTTTGTGATCCATATTATTATGCAATACGTTTCTCAATATTTATGCGCAAACTTGCGCATCAAACAAATAACTGTTTCTTCATATGTTTATTGTTTTCTCTTTCACAGCAAATGCTCGAACAAATAGCAAACAAATCCTTTTTTTATCGAAATATCACATTTGGCTGCGATACACAATTTTAATAACATTCTCAACATATAATCATTACATTATTTTGTTTAAAGCAATTTTAATACTTGCATAACAAGAAAAGTAAATGCTATGTCATATGTATCATATTTTCTTCGCGTACTGCTTAGCCTCAGACGAATGACAATCCAATTTGTATTTGAAAAAATTTCTTTTTTCTTATCAGAGTATTTCAGTGAATATTCAATTCCAAATAGATATAGAATCAGAGAAGAATCGCTTAACCCTGACAGCGCTGTGCCAACTCGATTGAAACTTTTTCGACATAAATCGTTTAAGTTGTTGAGACATACGTCGACCCCCAACTTCATCATATGATGCCTTTCTATTTTGCTCACACTTTTCGCTATTAAATTCAATTTTAGAGTCGGACGCCTCGAATAGAGTGAGCTCTGCACTAACTGTCGGAGACTTATGTAATTCTAAATCTTCTCTATCAGGACTTATAACAATAGTGGCAGCTTTTGAAGTGCTCGGTGCTTCCTCAGTATTTACGACATCGCTATCTTTTTGGCTTCTTATCAGAGCCACTTCACTGTCTTCATCGAACTCAACATTGAAGATCTTTCCAATATTGAATACCGGACTCGCAATGTGTACCTTAAGTCCGCCGAATCGATATTTCGTTTTAGAGCTAAGGATTCTTAAACATAAGACTTCATCCGCATTCTCATCATTTATAGTATGCAGCACTTCGTCGTCATCAATGTAAAGATCGAGTTTAACACATTTTCTCTCAGTCATTGTAGTCTATAAAAAGAGAAAACAGATGACAATTTTGACGGATATTCATTTTATATGACATAATAGGATAATGCATTCAACATAAAATGTTGAACAACACAAGTTTCATCTTTTCTGCTGACGTGTGTTATGTCAATAGATAAAAATTCCCATTTGTGCTCAAATAAGTGAATTGAATGACTCAATATTACTTTTGTAATATATGTCGAGTACTATACATTGGGTCAGACAAAGTCAGTCACATTAGTGATGCTTAGGAATAAAACTTAAGGGAAGAGACATTTTAAATCAGGTTTAAATATTAATAAGTTTTGCCAAAGAACTAACTCTAATTGTTAATTGTTTAGTCATTGCAAATACTATTTTTTTAAATTGATATGTATGAGGCAGTGTTGCGGAATACCCAGTTCTCTAACTTCAAATTACACACAGTTTAGTATATTTATACCGTACATTACAAATAGCATTCAGGTTTCATTACATTACTTAAACATTTATTATTAAAAGTTGGAAAAAACTTAAGACATAACCATAATTTACTCATTTGATTGTATTTTGTTTTCGAAATGCAAATTTTATAGTCTTTCTTCACGAGTTAGATATTGTAAAACGAGACATCATTACATAATAGTCTTTTGTTCACTATCAAAATGAGCTGCAATTATAATATAATGCAATATTTTTTGTTTATGCTTTGTTTCAAATGTTTATGTAATTCGAAAATTTGGATCAATTATCACATTCTGTTTTCATTGAAAGCATATCACTGTATTTGATTCATTTATTTGCTTTTTAACTTTCATTTCAATTGTATTTCTCTTTCGAAGAGCGAAACAACACTTATGCAAACAATTCATTGATTTTGTTGAAACATTCTATTTAAAGAAAGTTTAATTTTTTATTAAAAATAATTTTAGGAAAACATATTTTTTACATTAAAATTGATAATAAATATATTTATATTAATTCTCAATGAATATCCCAAATCTCTGAGTAAAGTGAACCATAAATTTTAAGCCAAATCCAAATGAGAATATTTAAAGGCGAATATTTATATCTAACTTTTGAACAGTTCCAGTGCTTACACCAAAGAATAGCAACGGAATACTCTTTGAAACAGCTTTTTCTGGTACTTACTCTCAGATTTGGCTGCACTCTGAGGCCTATCCTCTCATCATAAACTCATACTTTTTGCTAATCATCCACTGATATTGCATATGATGGTAGAAATCATTTCTAGTTTTGCCAAATCTGTCACATTTTGATTCAAGTAAAACAAATTTCACACTCTGTGGCTCCCATTTCGGTAAAAGATCGGGATATTGTACGAAGAATGCATGTTCTGATGGAATCACTGGATTAGGAATCGGATTTTAATTTTAATAGGTTTTTAATTTTCAATTCTTTGAGAGCAAAATCCCTGAATCTTTTTCTCCACCAAAGTCTCTTCATCTGTGCCTTATTGGGCACAATCACATCTAATCTCCACTTTTTATGCTCTAAAAATTTTTCCTCAAATGGACTTCAATGAGAGTCATGAGCGGATGTAATGGCCAGGAATACGCTAACTTCTCATGAAATCCCATTGAAGCCATTGTTGGCAGTTCTTTCTTAATTTTTGGCATCACTTGTATTCAAAATAAAATTATTTCTTTATATCTCAGACTAAAGATATAAATTAATTCTTCTTAGAATTATATCAGTTATTAATTTGTATTTTATTTATAATTCCCTATAAGTTATGTACTTTAGTTAGAGCACTGTTAATCTGTATAAAAAATCAATGAAAATTTTAATAAAATTTTCGGAGGTCACCAAAATTTTTGAACTCTAATTGGGGGGTCACTCACTTGTCAGAGAGAAAGTTTGAGAAACACTGGTATAAAATACAAGCATTCTATCAGTTCATTGTTCTGCTCAATTCAGGTTAAGTTTGAAGGTAAAGGTCACTAAATAACCGATAATTTAAGTTATTACCAATTATTATCACATTAATATTTTTGACTATGATTTAACTGAAATGTCACGACTCGTTCAATCAGTAACTCTTGTTTAAGAGCCATAATTAACACAAAATTAATTGTAATTAAATACAAATCATATCGATTATAGCCTAATATGTGACCTTCAAAATGACATCTAATTCAATAAAAAATATTGATTCTGAGTATCAGTTTTTATGCGATAAACTTTGTGCAGATTTGATGTAACACCCCGTTATTTATACAATAAACTGATTTGTCTATAAATCTAAATTCAGAAATTATATTTTAAGCATTAGCATGTAGTCTAAGCCATATATTTTTTAATTTCTCATCATTTTGTGCATATTAAAAAATAGGTGGTGTATTCAAAATTTATTTAAATTTTAAAACTTTATGCAAATTAAATATTTAATTTGTAATAAATTTGAAATCAGGATTTTGTTTGAAAGTAATTTAACCTTTAGGGTCATATAAACCAGATATAAACAGGGATTCGTTGGATTGAGTTGTCGGGTAAATGGAACTGTGTCTGCGTGGGGCAGATGCTACGGGCCTAGAGATTGCTCTAAAACAATGGACATGTGGCACAACGCAGTCAAATATATGCAATGTTTGCGTTTTAACCTCACGACCCTTCGATCATGAGTCTAACACCTTTCCACTGGCCATTGGATTGCTATTACATCGAATAAATTAGACTTTATTTGCTTCAGTCTTTTTCTTTATTTTATTTATTTATACAGTTATATTATTTCTGTACTTTTTCATAGGATCGAAAAATTATAAAAAATACAATTTAAAGACATATTTTCCCACATATATTTTTTTGTAAAAATTGATTTTTATAAAAAAAACGCTAACAAGAGCTCCCTTTTTGATAAACTAACTCATACGTGCTTTCATAGCAACAAATACGTTAGTGTTGAGGTGACAACAACTATAGAATTATAAATTAACTGCAAATAAAATCAGCATTTTATACGCTTTACTGTATTGGATTCTATTTTGGTTTTCCAGTGAGAAAAGAAGAGTAAACGGAAAGGTTGTGTTTATAATAAAGCATAATAAATGCTTTTATACTAAATATTAAGTTAGACTTCATATTCTATATAATGTTGTCGTCAAAGTTTAAATAATAATCGATTATGAAGTTTAGTCTAAATCAGAAAAGTTTTTCAATTATTCTGAAAATAATAGATAATACAGTTGAGACTTTGAAGTGACGAAACAATTCACTACACTATATGAAAACACGATATCATCTCAAGAGTTTACCTCAATCGATAAAATGGTTTCTCTCTGGCTAAAATTTCTATTAATGTGAATATTTTATTAAATATTATTAAAACTTTGTCGTTTCATTCAAATTTCTAAAAATACATTTAATTAAATACTTTATTTCAAACATAGCTCAGTGCCTTCAAAACTATATATTTATATAATACCTATATGACGAAAATATATGGAAAAAAGACGAATAATATTATAAAATATTTAATAAATTAGTGTATATTATAAGATTCTTCTGGTATAACACTTAACTACACTGTATTTTAAACTCTTTGCACAATTCGTTACTTTCTCACATTTTATTATACAGTACTGTATATTATCATTATATTTATCCCTAAAGTTTTAACACTCAACCACCGCCATGACTATAAATATTTGGTTGGGGGGGGGCTATACATAGGAAAAATCCCAAATATGTCAATTTTTAAAATTGCTACAGACACTTAAATTGAAGGAAATCTCTGGAGGGCTATAGCCCCCTCTGCTCACCCCTAATTACGGTTGTTCTCTCAACCAAACTATAAAACGTTATAAATTTGTGAAAACCAATGAGTTGAGTTCAAAACTTTAATTATTATTAAATTAATTAATAGATTTAATCTTTAAGCTAAAATCGTTGAAAAAATTGACTGTGTTTTAAATTTTTTATCAAACTTTTGGATAAAGGCATTTAACAATTTTCTAATAGATTCGTTGAAAAATTCAATATTAAATACTTTTGGCATTTTTGCACACATAAGTTCATACATTTATGATTTTGAAGTTATTTATTAAATTAATTACTTTCAAAAATATTTTAATTAATATCACTTATGAATATTAATTAGCTTTTATTATATAATCGATTAATAAAATAAACCATAAAAATAAAATGATATCAAGATATATGACCAAAATATATGACCAAAATGGTTCAGTATATTTAATGGCATAATTATTTTCATTCATTGCAAAATATACGGTTGGAAATGTTGGATACATTTTTCATAAGATTTAGTTAATTAGTGAGTTTAGGTTTAGCAGACCCACAAAATGAGCTCATTCTTGTGTAAATAATCGCTGGATCACAACCTCAAACCACCGAATCCCTGTTTTAATACCCTTGTAGCAGATTTTGCCCAATTTAACTCTCATGAAAATCACTAATTAGAGTGATTTGGAAAAACCATGTTCTAAAATTTATTAGTTCTTTTTATAAAACTTCATTATAAATTTTTCGCAATGGGTAAAGTGTTTAAATAATATTTTATCGATTGAAAGTAGTTTCTAGGTATATTACAATTTCTATTAAAATTTTGTTATATTCCTCTCATAAATAGGTGACATGTAATATTAGACCTAATCTAACGATTTAGTGTGAAAGGTTGGGTCTCGAAGCGACCCAACTTATTATTATTTATGTTACAGTTTATTATATTCGTGGGCAGTGGTAGCCGTCAAGTGCAACGCTAGAATTTTTCTTCAATCAAAATTTTTATAATGCAAGTTTTATCAAAGAATTAGCACCTTTTCAAACCTTTTTTAAAAACTTTTTTTTGTATTTTTCAAATGACCCTAATTTTGTGCGTCCGCTATAAAGGAGCACTTTTGTGGCCAAACTTGTATCGCATTTTCTAATATCTATGAAAGATATTTGAAAGTAGTAATCCATAAGGTGTCATAATGTTCAGCAATAGAAATGTGAGACCCTTCAGGCTATGTAATCAATTGTAATAATAAGAAACTTATAGACAATTATTTCTATACATGAATCTCAATAGTTTTACTTGAAATGAGTTTTGCTGTTTTACTAAAATATTAAAAACCAAAAATAGTCTAAAACTTTCTTATCATTGAAAATGATTGAATAGCCTAAAGGGTATATCACAAGTTTATTGCTGGACATTATGTCGCCTTAAGGATTACTCCTTTCAATGCCTGCAATTCATATTAGAAAATGCGTTCAATTTTTGCCAAAGAAGTGCTCCTTTATAGCGGACAAACAAGATTAATGATTTTCATGAGAGTTAATTTGAGAAAAGCTTGTTATAAGTACGGGATGCAAAATAATGATAGCCCCCTCTAGAGCAAAAACTATCATAGTTAGAGTAAAACCGACTTCATATTTGGATTCTACGTCTAAAAATACATTAAATTTAAGTTTTTCAAAATTTTGTGGTTTTGGGTGACGTCATATTCGAGGAAATCGAAAAACTTTGATCATTCATTAAAGTTAAAACCTGATTAGGTCATCAAAATCACTAAAATAAATGTGTTATCCTGTTTGGTGATTATTTAACTCATAAAAAATGTCTTTTTCTTTCGCTCTTCATGTGAATGATAAACAATTTTGATGATCTGTCGAACAGATGAAACACTTACCTTTTTGTAAGAAATATTACTTTTCGATTTTGCGATTTTAAGGTAATTCATTAAAATAGATTATTTCATTTTTTTCATCGAATATGACGTTACCCTAAAAACACAAAATTTTGAAAAACTTTTTAATGTATTTTTAGACGTAGAATCCAAATATGAAGTCGGTTTTACTCTAACTATGATAGTTTTTGCTCTAGATGGGGGGCTATTATTATTTTAAATCCTGTACTGTTGAGCATAATGTATCTCAGGTTCACGTTCGGGCTCTAAATTTGACAGAGGTTCGGGTTCCTGAGATTCATTAAGCTTAGCAGTACTTATAGCAAACTTTGCCCAAATTAACTTTCTTTAATAGCCATCAAATCAATCTTTAAGTTCCAGAGAAAACACATGTTTAATATTATAATAGTATAATATGAAGCGCGTTCCGGAAAAGTAACCTCAGGAAAGATATTTTCTCTATAAAGGGCTTAAGTATTATCAATACAAAAGAACTTTTTTTATTAAATCAGAACTGAGTCACATAGCCTTCAATATTTCCAAATAATTTACAAAACTTACCTAAAGTTTGAACTTTTTGTCTATAATCGAAACAAAAATATGACACAATTAGAATAAATAAATTGTCTAAGCACACACAGTTCATTATTATAAGATTAAACTTTCAGTTGATTTGATATTTGTGAATGAAAGCTATATCACTCAATTCTAATCTAATGAAAAAGACTCTTTTATATTGATAATACTTAAAGAGAAACTATCTTTCCTAAGGTTACTTTTCCGGGACGCGCTTCATATATACAAATCTAAACTATGCATTAAACCAATAAATGGTATTTTATACTTTCAAAATGAAATTGGATTTGTTCTAACTTAAAAAATTTTGTAATATATGGTGTGCTAAACTAGTAAGTATATGTTTTTAGCATTTACACACTTCATCATAAATGTTTCAAATCTTATCCATTTTTATGTTTAATTATTTGAATATTAAAATATTGATATTGATATTGCACTGAAATTTGATATTTAATTCAATTATTAATTTGTTATCAAAATTTATTTATAAGAGTACAATATGTAAAACTTTTAAAATACTCTTATTCTTTTGATTTTTTTTTGCAAATAAAATTGGGGGAAGTGGGGGTATTAAACTCAAATCCCCAAAAATCAATGGATGGCTATAAAACATAACTATTTATATAAAAAATTTTTTCGAAAGTGATTTTTTAAAAAATCAAATAAATTTCTGTTTTCTATTATTCTGATATATTTTAAAGATAAAACATTTGTGATTTCTATTTAGGAACCATTTGTGATCTTTGTGAGTTCCAATAGCTCTGAACATTTTTAAGAAATGATTGTATTATCTTTAAATAAAATGAAAAAACAATTATTTTACATTTTCTACTGTACTGTATTATATTGAATACATGCTGTTTTTACATGGTCACAACACTCTGGTTCAGCCTAGGCTCAAGTATCAGTCGCACAGTTCAGTCTAAAGCCTAGGCTCAAGCTCAAGCTCTGACCTTTGAGCCTGCTTTGAGATGGTTGAGCATTTATACAAAACACCTCGAATTTAATTTTCATACTATTTAAGGATAATTTATAATATTTTGTATGTTTATATTTGAGAAAATATGTAATAATTTATTAAAAAGTTATTAGTTACAAATTTGTGGTTTCTAAAAATTGATTTAAAGTTATTCGAACATGTCAGTCGTACCTAGGGTTACTAAATTATGCGTAAATATCTTTTGAGTGTAATATTAAGCGTAATTTTACGTAAAGATATGTAAAATTCAGTAAAATTGGTGTAAAATTCCCTTTTATTGCAAATTACCGGTATGAGATTTCGTTAGTTCTATACCACTATGAACTTCATATTTAAAATCAGAAGAATGAATATCAATATCACAAATTTGAGTACAATAATTATTATTCTTAGACTGTAAATAAGTTTGAATAGTTATAAGTTGTTCCATACGATAATTTAAAAGTCTGTTCCGATTTTTAAATGAATTTTAGAGGTTTTAGAGAAAACGCGTTCAATATAAGCTGTGAATCCAAGAATTCCAAGAATATACGTTTAGGACCAATAGACTACACTTATTGGTTTCGTTTTCCGCCTTTTATTCAAAATCACATATATTTTTCAATTAAAGTTATTCTTTTTAATATATGGATTCACTGAGAATTTTACACCTAAATGTAATATTACACAGAGCACCCGTAATTTTATACGGTAATATTACTGGAATTAAACCCTGCATAACCCTAGATGTGCCCTTTCATCCTTTACATAGTTTAAAAATTTTTTAAAATAAAATCCGATAACTATTCAGTTGAGTTCAATAACTAAATTCTCGTCTATACTAAATATTAAATAGTTTTAACCCTAATATCAAACAGTTAAATGTTATCGACTTTTTCAGAACACAATTATTTTGCATATAAGGCTCTGTAAAATTGTATTCAATGTTCAAAATTATGTGTTCACCATTAGGTACGTTTGTATTCGACCGCCTTAGTTCTTCTATTTAAAAGTTATATTAATAGATAATTAATAGTAATATTAATTCAATAAAAGCATTGTTCAGTATCAACCAAAAGTCTATTTTTATTTTATATTTATATTTATTTTATATATTTTATATTTTATATATATTAATATCTGAATGAGACAATGGTCTCATTCAAGTGGTAAAATTTTCGGTTTCCTGTTTCATTCGCATTCAACAAAAATGTAATGTACTGTAAGAAGTATTGCTAAATATTTATACTGTAAATAAATAATTCTGTATGGATTGGTATAACTGTAGCCGCACAATGTAGACATTCGTAACATACACGGCAGTAAAGGATAATATATGTGCATTAAATGGGTTTTACATTGAAATTAGTAAGCAGTTACAGTTATACCGATCCCTATAGAATTAGACTAAAATGCATTAAAATATTTTTATTCTCTTTTGAATTTTTACAAATATTTAAAATTAAAAAGTACAGTAAAACTAAGTAACTATTATAACTAAATTGTTTTTAATTAAGTAAAATTCCTTTATAACAAAGTTGACTGTAATGCTGTTCTTGTAATTACTATTAGGTTTGATGGGTTTGATTGGTCTCATTATGACCTAATAGAAAATGATAAATATTGTTAAACTGTGGCAAAAATAAATCTCAGCTTTGTATATGATTTGTATTTTATTGTTTAGAACTCTCAAAAGTTTAATCAAATTAATTATTCATATGTTTAAGTTTACTGATTATGCTTTTGATATTGGAGTCCAATATAATTTGTCTGTTTATCACTTCTTATATGAAATTTAACCTTTTTTAACCTCAAAAACAAAAAATTATAATTTCAAATATTTTTTAAATAAGTTATTTTCATTTATCATAAATTAATCAATTTGTTACACAGAGGATCACGTCTGTGAAAAATCTATTTCTCATGTTGTACTAAAGTGTAAGCCAGTTGTTCGGCTTCTTATTAAATTAGTTCATCTTTTTCTTATATAATAGAATCATTGACTAACAACTTGGGTCTGACTGACATACTTTACTTCAGCTTTACTTCGGCTCAAAAGTTAGGAATAACACAATTATTTCTCGTAAGAGAGAAACTATATTCATATACTTTCCAATTTATTATAGTGAACATATTCTCACTGCTTAATAAATTGAAAGCAACACAATTTTTGGACGCAATAACTAAGCGATAAAATACATTACGTGTCGTACAACACTAGTATAATTGTTTATCATAAGAAATATATTCAATATATCCATAAATTATGTTACGCTAAATTTGAATTTTCCTGACACCCACCCTCCCTATGTTACGCTTTGGTTACAATATTCATTTTGACCCACCCTCCCCATGCCGTAACGTTGCGTTGATAAAAATTTTTAAAAGTTTAGCATTATTAACAAAGCATGGTGCAGCTATTCAATTATATCTATTTATAAAATTTAATTAGATGAAAATGGTCTCAGAACAGATGTTTACGTTTAGCGATCTTCTTAGCTCGGGGAAAATAAAACGAGTGCTCGAACTCACGCTCGGATATTGAGTATTTACCTGAGACCAAAGCCCGCATTTCATGATTTGAAGAAATTGTGATTATACAAAATTCGCTTATTTTAAGCAAATAGTATCGATGTGTAACATCCTTTGTTTAAATTCTTTAAAACTGAATAATATGTTTGTTTTTTATAAAAGTATTTAATTTACTTAAAACATTTACTTCAAAAAAATTATATGCAATATTTGAAACTTGCTAACTAAGCTTCTACGCCCGGCGCTAGTGTTGGCCAGAGCTCACCATCGAGAGTTTACTATCACTGGTCTCATGTTTCAATAATAAATGTTAAATTATTATTTGATTTTACAAAATTTTGATTAAATAAATTCAAAGTAATTATCACACAATTTGTTTAATTAGTAAAAAGAAGTTAACATTTCATAAAATCCTTAATACTCCTGTAATTAAAAGCGTGACGTTCGCAACCACTTTTACCCCTACCCCCTATATGTTACGCTTTGGTTACATTAAGGATTGACCCTTACCCTCCCTAATCAGCGTAACGTAATTTATGGATGACACCTTATAATAACCTTTACTTAAACAAAAGGTATTTAATCCTTTTTTGTAACCACTCTTACTGTGGACTTATATAACTTAGTGGTGAACAGGAAGTGTTCAAATTATGTACTGTACAGTACAGCTGCTGTATAGAATTCTTGAGATTTTTTGATTTTATATTTAAAGCGTCTCTGACTCGGTCTCTTGTGTTTCAGTACAATCTCGTCTCGTATTTGAGATGAAAATTTTAGTTCTCGTACCGTCTCGTCTCTTATTTGAATGTTTCTTAACCACTAATATTAGAATATATGGTAAATGTTAATATAAATTTGTTTTCTTTAGTTTTTTAAAGGAGCAAATTTATACGATTTTCAGAATGAATGATGAAGAGCCACATGAATACTGTATAAAAAAGATTCAAGAGTGACAAAACTCAATTAGTCTATAAATACATGTGTAGTGGAACTAAACATAATTTAATCAATGAAATGCAAATGTAATTATTTACTAAAAGCTTTTTTATATTTTCAAAAGAAATAATTTCCTTTTAAGCTTATTTTTGAGCTTTTCTTTCTTCAATTCAATACTTTTTTAAAGTCTGAGAATTGCAGAATGTGATGAGTTTTTACTAATGCTTATTGACATGAAGACAACTCTTCTTTATACTCATTTCGCATTCTTTACAATCAATTTTGAATTTAGTTGATTAGAAGATCTAACTTTCATTATAAAAAGAGAGAAAGTGTGGAATATTTGAGAATTCGAAAGATTATCTTATAAGGAATAAGTATTATTATGACAGATGTTTTTGACTGCAATTTTTGTTTAATAATGTCAAACAAAATTCATAGACTTTTATTCATTTCTCTTTATAAATTAATTTTTAAAATTTATCAGAGGTTAGAATAAAATAATATCAATTTATATAATTGGAAAAGAAGTGACATTTATTTTGGACAATAAATAAATATAAAAATGAACTCTTAATTTTTTCTCATTTTTGACGATAATTATGATTGCATTTAAGTGATACGGCCACTAACAAAATAAAAGCGCAGTTTTAAGATATATACTTTCACGTATAACACACGATAATAAAATAACATCTAAACTCTATTCAATCTGATAGAGTCAAAGTTGAATATAAGATGTAGTTTAACAGATAGTGATTCAGAGATAAAAATGTTTTCATAGCCTTTCATAGTTTTGTTCGTTTTGTTAAAATAAAGTTAGAATTTTCCGGTTAATAAATTTTATTCATTATTTCTTAATTGTAATTTATTATATCGATTAAATCATTTACTATTTAGACCGTTATTCAAAAGATTGAATATTTCTATTTTTTCACTTTCAGTGCACGGCTTAACTATAATTAAAGATTTTGATTCACCTTATTTGTAATTCATTTTTACCGAAAATATTTTCTAAATGCATGCTTTTTATCATTAATTTAAACTTTAGGTATATAATAATCTCATTCATCAATCCATTTGTTAAGTTCAATATTAGAACTCAACTTAAGTTTTTTATTTACTTTTAAAAAAGATTGAACTAAACTAAAGTTGACTTTTTATTTCAGTATTGAAAGATTTTGTTACACTGGACTCAATTAATATGCTTTACCATAAAGTATATATCTTTCTAAAACTGCGCTTTTCTTGTGTTACTAACTGTACACTTGTGAACGATTTCGGTCTCCGTTCTGCGACCTTTTTCAACAGTTTTTAAACTACAAATCAAGTGTTTTTAAACTTTGAATTATTTCTTCTGTTGAGTGCAAAGCATTCGCAGATGTGGTGAGACTTTAGACTATCTATGCTTTTAGAATTAGGGTATCAATAGGTGTCAATTTTCTGCTAATTGTTTATACATATACTTCACAAAATTCTATTTCTCACATTGTTTGACACAAGTATTAATAGACTCCACAATATTAAAGATAAAAAGTTTTTAGTGATATATCTCTTTACTCCTGTCCTTAAACAATTGACAACTATGACTCTATGAATTAGAGGTGAGTACGAGAGTTTGAGATTCCCTATCGGCAATTGTAACACTCGATTCCACCAGAAAGTAATCGGGATTCCGGGGAATCCCGAAAGCCATGACTCAAAAACGAAAGGCTATCAAACTTTAATATAAACTGTCAATATTTTCATAACTCAACACATAAATTATTGGTTCATTGAAAACATATTAATAACAAGTTATCAGCACATCTAAAAAGCATAATAGATAACTGTATTTCGAGATTGAGTTAAAGTTTTTTTTAAAACGAGTTGGGAATAAAAGTTTTCTCAAACTTATTCCAATAATAAATATTGAATACGATATTAAATCTAAACCTAAATCGAAAAGAGTAAAGCACTGCTATGGAAAAAATATTTGAAAAACTACTACTTTTCATAAATAAATCTCTAATTAGCGATGATTTTTAGTCATATATTAATATTTCGTTTAACGCAAACATTGCCTCATTCTATTGGTGGCAACAAAACGAGAAAGAGTTTCCACGAATTGCAAAACTGGTCAAAAAAGATATACTGTATAAGTATTCTCAGTACTTCACTGTGATCTGAAAGGGTATTTAGTGACTGGCAATTTGGTCACTAAGAAGCGTTCAGTACTTAATTCTCACTTTAATATTAGCATTTTTAAAGAAAAAATTTAAATACTTTAATAATTAATTAGCCCTTAAATAAGCATTATTTACAGTATATTTTTACTTTTGTATTAATAAATAAAGATTTTCAGTAAAAATTCTAATACAAAATTGCATTCAAATTTGTTCGAGATTTCACGTGACCCGAAATGACTCTCGATCCCGACCGGTAGTACTCTCGAAAATTCCCGGAAATATCCATCTCTATGAATAACCATTAGTACAGAATATAAGGAAATAATTATACTTTATAAGTATAAAGTTAAAGAGTCGAACCGAACCGATCTGAGGATCGGTTCGTGATTTTCTGAAAATTGCGGTTCGGTTCGGTTCATAGGTCTGCGGATCGCGGATTAGTTCGGTTCGAGATTTAATGAATGATGCGGTTCGCGGATCGGTTCGAGTGTGAGCGGATAGAGGTTCGTAAAGTAATCTAAAGAAATCTGTAAAGTAAATTTCTTGTCTCACCACTTGGAGCACCACTACGTGTCTTTATTTTAATTATATTTTATTTTCATTTTATTAATCGCTAACTTATTTCAATGTTTAAATACAAAATAGAGATAACACTTATTTTATGATTTGTGTTACAAAACTTTATTTCATTAATAGAAAGTATATAAAAAGAGAATCTCTCCATTTTTGAAGAGAAATCATCTCTCGGGAAATATTGCTCGAGAAAACTTTCTATATATGGTATCCAATACTGCACAACACTAACTCGTAAGTAAACTCATGTTCAAAATGATTTCGACACTTTTTCTTTCTGCAAAGCATTAAATGTTTGAAACAAATACATTCGGAATGGTTTAGTACTTTTGAATCATAACCAATTAGGTATTTGTTTGAACAGTTTCAACAATTTAGCGCTTTGCAGAATGTAAAAGTGTCCAAATGATTATGATTATGATTATACTGAACTTTACTATACTTTTCATATTAGTTTTTGTTTTGATTGATTAGTATTAAAATGTGAAAGTATGAATAACAAAAGAACACACTTAAAAAATACCTGTAGTTTAACATATATAAGGTGCGATCACGTATACTACAGAGCTTTGGACATCACACTTAGGATCACATTGACCATTAGCCCAACAAACTATTGAGCAAATATCATATTAAAATCGATAACTTCAATAATGACTGCGTATCAGTTAATATTTCAATGACAGGTCATTAATCATTTATAAAGAAAGACCACAGTTTTGATAAGAAATTATTTTATGCGGAAAAAAGAGATATCTATTTAATTTTTGTATCGTTTGGTAGAAATCAATTGAACTACTCTTTTGAAAATTATTGTAAATTACGGTAAATTACAGTACAGTATTTGCTTATACTCATTGTTGGCAGTAATGATCTCTCATTTAGCAAAAGACATATTAATACTGGGCTTAAGACATATATTTAATTAAAAATTTAATTAACATTTTATTTAAATTGAGTAATACTATAAACTTAATGTCTTAATATTTAAATTATAATTAATTTTGAAGAATATTATATGAATAGTAGTTTTAAATGTAAAGCAGTTTTCGATTTTCTGTTCGTAATAATAGAGAAAAAATATATCATTATTAACTCACAAGAGACTCAAAATCATCAAAAGAGATAAAATAGTATACGTTTAGCTCAAAGTAAATGACTAGTACTGTGATTGAAGGCTCGATAGGAAATTGCTTCAAATAAGCATTGATTCCGGGCTTTTATAAAATAATCTTTATCTCGAATAAATGAATTGTTGGCAATAGTCTGGCAGTAGTGAGTCAGAAGATTGTTATTGAAAACTAACAGTTACTGTTGGCTTAGACTTTGCGTTAAAAAGTTTTGCAAATAGTAACTAATAATGAGAAACAAGTAATTTATTGATTTTCTTACCTTAAAGTCTTATTATTGGGATTTGAATTCAAATCTTTAAAAAGTCATACAGAATACAAACACTTGTGGTTAATATTAAGAATTGTTCGTATTATTCAAATAATAATAATACTCTAATATTTCAAATGTTTTATTTAAACAAAAATTTTACAAAACTAGTAAACTTTCGTATTATACTCTAGTACAGGCTTTCTCAACTCGTGGTTCGCGAGCCAACTCTGGCTTGCGAAGCCTTTTTTCTTGGCTCGCGAAGTATTTGAGAATATGATTAAATTTCGCTCTCAAAAGCGTTTCAAAAAAAAATTAGTATTATTTGTTAGGAAACTGTAATATATTTGGTAGTACTTATCTTTGTGAACAACTTTTTTCAACTTTAAAATTAAATAAATCCAAGCAAACAAGTTTAATATCTGATCAACATTTGAACGATTGCATAAAAATAATTTTTGCTAAAAGTATAATTCCTAATATTGATAAAATTGTATCAGAAATGCTGTCAATCATCGAATTAAAATTACTAAAATTTAATAATAAAATGTTAAATAAAGACTGGCTCGAGACGAGATTTATTTGTCTTATTTGGCTCTTTAGCATAAAAAGGTTGAGAAAGCTCTAGTATTTGAACCAAAAATTGAATTTAATAACTGAAATGGTCTAAACTTTGAAAGTACACTAACTTTCCATTAAAAAAATAAGTTATCATTTATTAATCAATTTTGAAAGATCTCACAGAAGACAAAACTTACTTCAAATTTGTGTAACTCCAGAAAAACTAAAGAAATCAAATAAAACTGTAGTTCAATAAAAAATTGACATGTTCTTCACAGTTGTTCTTCATTTGAACAGTAAGTTTTAATCTTTTAAGAATTATTACACAGCACTAAATCCAAGTTATGCAGCGCTGTAGCAAATAATTAATTATTGGACTCACATTTCGTCACTCGAGTCACAAAAGTTAGAGAAAATGCTTTAAAAAAAGGAAAAACAGTAATAGCAACCAAAGTGAGGTAGCATTCAGTGCACGAATCTATGGATTGATTGCAATTTTGAGATGCATTTCAGCGGATACTAAACACATCTTTGAATCGAATTCACACTTTCTCCTAAAGGAATACAAATGCCATCTTTTATCTGCTTTTATCAACCAATAGAACCGATTCTTACCTATTCTGTTAAACATAACTTATGAACTCTTATCTATAAACTTAGTCAAATAATAGTAAAACTTTGAACAATTCATTTAATCAAATTGTTCTAAATTTTGAGCTTAAAATTTTAGTTTCAATTCAATGAATGCTAACAAATAATTGAACTCAAGAAAGAGTTCATGATTTATGTAAATGCCATTCACGAGTAATATAATGAATGTCTGCTTAAATTATTTATTTATTCTGCTAAATATATTTATAGTTTAATTACTTATTTCTCAAAACAATAGTTCATTTCTGAGAATACTTATTAACTTTAATAAGTTTTATGACAAATAATAAATTCTAATTAATTTTTTTAATAATTTGTTGCACTTGTAGTTAAGGATTAGACATAAATAATACATATCAGTGGAAACTCAGGTTCAGATTAGGTTTACTTCACTTTTATCACTTTCTTTATTTATAAATAATATTTTATAATTCAATTCTTAATTATTTTACATGAAGTTCATTGCATTACAAGTGAAAAGACTATCAAATAATTTGAAATTAAAAATTTAATTTGAAAGTAAATTATTCTTCATAACTATGTTAACATTGGTTTTTTAAACTTAATAATTAGATGAGTTGTTTCTTATATTATTTAGTTTTATATTAAAATTATATTATATTTTGGCTTAACTTTAATGAAGAAAAAGTTCATTTATAAAGTGATTGCAAACATTGAGATTAAGTCAAAATATGTTTTACTGTTTAACCACATATTTTTCTTAAGTGCAAATTCATGTTTTGAATGATCACATTCTCAATATTTTATAAATTTAAATCTTTTCGGTTTTATATTGATTACAAGTGCGGCCGATTGGTAACCACTGCTTGAAAGTACTCTTATTCTTGCTATACTTCAAATAATATTCTAAGCAAGAGATGCCGCCAATAATTCTTTAGTCATATGATTGCAAATACGAAATACTGGTGAGAGAAATAAGGAATTCGTTTGAATTCCATAAAAATATGTTTGTGTAAATTGTGGTACATATCACGTCCTTCTTCATCATAGTGTTTTATTCTTTAATAATATAAAGAAGAGAATAAGAGGAGAGATACAGACAGACAGACAGACAGACAGAGACAGTGAAACAATCAGAGAGACAGACAGACAGATAGAAAGATTCTTTTGGTGGTGACCCCAGAGGTTTAATACAATCATTCTTCAGAGCCGATACAATTGCACTTTTGCCACCCATGGGAGCCCTACAGTCTTAGCTCTCTTCCCATTGTTTGACAAAATTATGATTCTCTTTACTATAAAAGAGAAAAAGATAACCAAAAGAAATACTAATCAATAGTGTGCTACGAATGATATCATTTATTGAAGTGGTGTTTATTGTATGACTTAATGTCTGCAATTTCAAAATGATAGCCATATTATACTTGATTAAATAGACAATAGAGTCCATACGATTAGCTTCATATACTTTTCTTATAAAACTCTATCAGTGGAATGCTTCTAAAAATGAAAGCTTTTCTCTCTATAATAATTATTAAAGTCCACTAAAAAGCTTTTTTCATTTTTTCTGAGTGTGCACAAGTATTAAACCGTAAAAGGAATGGCATTAAATCTCACTTAGATTGCAGTCAAACAAGCAATTAAGATAAAAAAATCTGATTTAATCTCTTAATTAGGAAAAAAGTTGTTTTATGTTAACTGATTGTTATACTGTATCTATAATGATAAGCATAATGTGCATTATCTAAACACTAATCAAATAAAATATAATAAAGTCCTGAGACATATTAATCATATGAGTCATATTGAAATTTTGTTAACCATTTTCATATCAAGTTTATGTCAAGTGATTACATAAAATGGAATATGAAATACTTCCAGATATTTTCATAACTGTTTATAGTAAGCTATTAGTAATAACTAAGCATAAGCTGCCAATCAATGCCAAAATATAACCATAAAAATTTTTGTGACCGAATAATAATATATGATATGAATAAAGTTTCTACAATTGATTGTTGCGTTACTTTGAGAGCTTATAGGATTGTTCATTGCAATTACTAAAGCATATATTAATGCTCTTTCATTATTGCAATCCGTTGTTAATATGTCATACTTTATCTCATAGTTTATTATAATGTCAAATAACATAAACGAAATCATATTTTTTAGCCGTGTAGAGAAACCTAATTTCCGAATCACTTGTATGGAAAACATTTGGATTATATAATTGTGAAAACAACTGTAAGCTATTCTTATATTACTATCTTTACTCATTTTATAATGTTATTTATCGCTTAATTATTTTTAAGTTTGTTCAGCGTTAACATAAGTGGCATAAACTCAATGTTGTTTTCAGTTCACAGGATTTAATGAAAATTTGATTCAGTCTTTCTTTATTTGACTCTAATTTTCTATTGACTCAAATTTGTTATTATTTTTCTCATTATTGTTATTATTGCTTTTGACAAAGGATGACATTTCTTTTCTAATAAACAAAATAAGTTTGCATAAAAACTTTCCTCATTTAAAAAGTGTTATATACTTAAGTTATAATTGGCTTTGTACTCAAGTTTTGATTGAGATATTTAATTTCATAAATCAATTACTTAAGTTTATAACACTTTAAAAATTTAAATGAAAATTAAATTTAAAAATGAGGAAAGTTTTTATGCAAACTTATTTTGTTTATTAAAAAAGAAATGTCATCCTTTGTCACACTGTTATTTTTGATCATTAATTTAATTTGAGTTCAATCTGTTATGTTTAATACACCCCAATTGCTTGGCTATTCAATACATTTTTGCAATAATTTAAAAGTTATTTTTTAGAAATAAAACAATTCACTAATAATTTATTGTTTAAGCTGTAATTCTCTATTTTTAAAAAATTTATGGAATTTTAGTCATAAGCGTCATCACAATAACTTTTTATACAAGAATAATAAAAAGCCAGCCTATTATACAGTAATTCAGAATTATTATTAGGGTATTATTCTATTGCTATAATCAGTATCATTAACTTATACATTATTCTAGTATACAATCAATAAAAACTGTGTAGTGTAAGAGAGATTAATTGTGTTTCTAAAATATAATATACTGTATATAATGAGAATCGAGTTAATCCGATACAATATGATATGATATTATATCAATTTATAATAGGGAAGTAGTCTCCTATTCATGTGACTCATATGAAATGTGTAACCATTATTTTTTCATGAGTCTTTTTGGGGTTTACTTCAGAGGTAGAGGGGAAGGACTGCTCGAATTAGATGGAGAGACGTGAGAATTAAACGAGAAGAGAGTTGTTTGTGATAATTCCTAATAAACTAACCTATGATTTATTTTGCATAATAAACTTTTTTATCTTTGCGTGAAAGTGGTTTCACTGCATAGTTATTGAACATCTATTTATGAACCTAAGGGGGACTTTTGATGTCATTTAGTTAAATGGACAATATATAAGCCCCTACTCTTTGAGTAATGCATGAATTCATTTTAATATTGCCTAAAAAGCAGTCCCTCCTATGTTCGTGCCATTCAATTGTTGTGATAGATTTGAGAGTTAATAATACATTTTGTCAAAACCAATTCAAAATTCAATCTTTTTTGAAGTAGTGATATATAATACAATTATTAAAAGCAATTTTTCATTTTTCTTAATTAAACTTCAAATGAAACTATTATCTGAACCTCAAAATATTCTGTTCTGTAAAAAATATTAACAATTTTCAAAGAATTGATGAACTGATTTATCAATTTGTGATCAAAAGGTTTAATTATTGATTGGCCTAATTTAGTGTTGATCTTGCATTTGTAGCATAACTTTGGCTAATATTAGACTTGGATTTATTGCATACTCTGGAGAAGTCTTCGCCTTTTGCTGC
>JAQGCH010000536.1:0-22178 GCA_034699485.1 Nanhermannia elegantula | reverse complement strand
ATCTGAGGACAACCGCTGGCATGACCATTGAGCTCACCTGTGAAGCCCACGCCGGGAAACCACCCGCAGAGGTATGCTATACAACTGTTTTTTTAAGGCTAAGATTTATTTATATTGAAGTTCAGAAACTCGAAAATTCAAATCTTAAAACTCTAAGATTTAGATATTTTATAGACAATACAATTGATCCCCATTATAATGAAATGGATTATAGCGAAAACCCTCTTATAGTGAATAGTTGACTATAACTCTATAGCCTTTTGTATATTTATCTTGTGTTAGTTTATTGTAAAACCCGTTACAATACAGATCTTAAAAATAATTAATAAATAAAATAATAAGTTAATCGCTATTAATATATTGCAAAATATAGTTTTCAGATTTTAATTAATCTAATCCTTTATAATAAATGTATGAGTTGTTCCACAATTTTTATCGCATTATAATGTTTTCGAGCTTTAGCACAATATTTTCAACGCTACACAACTGTGCTTTCAATAGTCCTTTTTTGAATGCATTGGGTTTTCTCTTAACTTGTATCACACCTTAAAGGTTGAAGT
This sequence comes from Nanhermannia elegantula, assembly GCA_034699485.1. Taxonomy (NCBI): domain Eukaryota; kingdom Metazoa; phylum Arthropoda; class Arachnida; order Sarcoptiformes; family Nanhermanniidae; genus Nanhermannia; species Nanhermannia elegantula. Next base: position 21,618 of record JAQGCH010000536.1, on the reverse strand, counting down.
CATATAAAGAAAGAATAGATTAGAAGTTAAACATTTTTATATATTATTACTTATAGTATTGTCAGTGAGAATATAATAAATTACTTTTGAAAGCGCTGTTGGATAAGGGTTTTATGTGATGATGAATATGTTGAGTGCAGTGTTTTTTTGCAAATTGTTTTTTCAAAGCTAATCGCTTTCATTCTTCACTTTTAATTGGAATATTTTATTACAGTTAGTAATCATTTGTTGTAAATTTTTTTTTGTGGTAATTATTATGTGATTCTTATCTGTAATGTTTGTATATTATGTTTGTGCTTATATCGAGAGATAATCAAGAATATTCTGCAATAGTTTAAGTTGCAGTTTATCATGAATTATAGGCCAAAGTATTTTTTTGTAAATAGTAATCAATCAAAAAATTAAATTTAAAAAATCTATTCAAGAATTAGAGCAAATAATTGGAACAAAATATGCATTTGAGAAAAAATTTGATTAAGATTTGGGTTCAATTCAATCAATTTTTTAAAGCAAAAATAAAATTCCTTCTATTATATTCCAATTAAAATAATAAGTTTTCATAAAAAATTTAATCAAAACATTTATTTAAATCAAAATTTCAGTAAATATTACATAAAAGTTTCAAATCTTATCAATACTGTTAAGTTAAAAAAATTTAAGGTTTTTAATCAAAACTTTAATTTATTAAAAAAAACTTTATTCATAACTATAAAAACTTAAATATTAATAAATATTTTTGATCCACTCCTACATATACCCTATTTTGAGAAATTAATTAAAACTTTATAATTAAGTTAAAAATGTATTAAAAAGGAAAACATATTATAACTTACTATAAAAACATCAATAAAAAAACTATTAATGCATAAAATTTTATTAAACAAAAATTTTTAAACCCTAAGTATTAGTATAAAAAACATTTTTTACTCGACTCCAACCCACCAATAGCTCACATGGATAGACGGCGATGGAAACCCTGTGACTACAGGTATTTCATATACCACACAATTGCTGAGCGACGGGAAGCGATGGAATGCGGCTCTAAAGTGGACATTCATAGCGTCGAAAGAGTTCGACAGTAAACGACTGACATGTCGTTCAGAAAATGCAGCTCTAAAGCAGCCAAAGAACGCATACATCCGTTTTGAGGTGAGATACGCACCAGAAGTTCAGATTAAGATATCATCAAAACAAATACAAATTGGAGACGAGATATCATTCACATGTGAAGCGAATGGAAATCCAAACCAATTATTGTATAAATGGTTCAGAAATGATGAGATAATTATTGGAGATCACGGGACACGACTTGTGATACAGAAGTTAACTAAAGAAATGAATGGAGCGGTCATTAGCTGTGAAGTTAGTAATAGTGTCGGCAGTTCTAAGGCTAAGCATACGCTTGAGATAGCGTTCGGACCAACTTTTAGGACACCGTTGGATCCCGTATTTGGGGCTGAGTTGGGACAAGAAGTTAAGCTCAGGTGTGATGTCGACGGAAATCCTAAGCCGGATATAACTTGGCTTATGTTGGGCTCGAGTAGTGTTGTGAACACAGGCCCGGAATTAATAATCAAAGATATGAGCAGAGAGAAAGTTGGGAAATATGTTTGCAGGGCTTTTGTCAAAGGGTTTCCTGAGATTTCGGCCCAATCTCTGGTTTTTATTAAAGGTATTTATCAGTGTTTTAATTGAATTTTATTTTAAGTTTTCAATTATTTTCAATTATTTTCAATTAGACTTTTATTGGGCTTTAATCTTAATTGAATGCATACATAAAACTTTTCGTTTAACTTATCTATTGATCGGTTGATTATTTTAAAGTACATTTGTGTGGGTTTTATAGCTATGAAAATGTATTTCTGTTTATATTAAGTTTTATTATATATTAATTTAAATTCTTCTTAATATGAGTTATATCTAAAACATTTGAAAAGACTAAATGATTGCAAAAATTAATTAAAAATACACTAATTTTTGTCATAAGCTATTCGTATAAAGCTTTCAGACTATGTGAATGTTTTATCTCTATTTGATTTACAACATATCATTGCTTTTCATTTGAATCGATAATAAGATTTTTATTTATTATTTTATTATTTTGTGACCTCAGGTCCGCCGCGTATCAAAAGACCGTACGTACAGTACGGCGTCGATGGGGAGGCAGTAAAAGTCGAATGTATTATAGAATCAATACCTCCACCGACAAAAATTTTATGGTACCATAACTTACAGGTTAGTAATTCTGTGAATCTACTTATCCTAACAAAAAGGGCATAAGTACAACACATTTACCCATACAGTTACGCCTTTATTATGCGTGATCTATGAATAAGCTTATTCTTAACTTTATGATAACCGATAACAATAATACCAATTTATTATAGTATAAACACATTGTCTTTGGTGTAGTTGTTGTTACAATTATTGTTATCATAAATAAAAGTGAAAAAATACTAATAAATAACGCAAAATAAATAAAATCTTTTCTTATTATCTATTTATTACCTATTATTCACTTTAATTCTCTTATATAGAGTGTTGATGTAGATAACAATCAGGGCTATGAGATTGTAGAGGAGCCCATTCAGGGAGAGTCAACACTACGCTCTATGATTGTGATTCGCAAATCAAAATTAGTAAGTATTTTAACGTTTTTTTATTGCAAATAATTTTTTTGTTTCAATTATGGGTTAAGTAAATATTGACTTCTGTATGTCGTTCACTTTCAATTCGTAAATGGGTTCTAATTTTGATAGACTGTAATAATTGAACAAATAATAGTTTAGACTATTGATAAGTATTGAGGTTTCACTATATTGGTAATTAAACAATCAATAGTTCTCTAGTTATAAATACTTTTTTGTATATATTTGTTTGAGTTTTTTGGCCTAAAAGTTTGTTTATTTTACTGGATTTTAAGCAAATTCTGCAAATTATTTTCATTATTCAGAAAAACTTCACATTTGGTGTTATTTTTTATAGACTGTAATATTTTTAGACTATGGATAAGTAATGCGGTTTCAATATATTTGGAAATTTTAAAAGTTTTTCTAATATTAAAAATTAAATTCTTAAAAATTCTGCAAAAGTTTTGTTTATTGAATTTACGCAGAATTTATTTAATTAATAGAAAGTTTATTTTAAATAACTTTAATTGAATATTGAAATTAACAAATGATCAATCATTACGAATATTAATTGAGGAAAAATTTAAAAGTTTTATTTATTTTCAAAACTAAAACACTTTTAAAATCTCTCAAAACCTCGCGAATAGTTTATCTCTAAAACTTATCAACAGCTCATATAAAAGAATTTCCTTTTAGTGTCTATTTATATGCAGTATACCTAATATGTCTTCCGAATCAATCAGCAACTTATGACATAATCATTAGAAACTTAGTTCATAAAAAATATTTTAAGCATTAAAACTAGAGATGTGAATACATGTTTGGGTCCATTCTATTAAGGATTATATAAATGATGTTATAATCTTATAAAATATAAAATACATAATTATAATAAAAATGATATTTAATATTTCAACTGTGATTATGGGCTCTAAACATGCTTATCATTAAATACTACTGATAGGCTACTTATGGGCTCGATAGCATCATAACTACATCCCATACGAGACCATGCATTAAAAAAAATCTCTTATATTAAATACAGGTCTCTATTATCATAGTGTAAAACAATTTTTGAATATATAATTGGTGTGAGATATTTAAAAATACACTCTAATAACAGCTTATTTTATTGGTTGCCGACTGAGAATCCCGGGTTCGATCCCACACCTGCAGCAAATTCCAAGCCAGTAATGCGGTAGACCTGAACCTACCAGTCTCTTAATATAGCCATTAAGGCTGCGCCAAATAAGTGAAAACGAAAATCTTATGTTATTCTCTAATAGAAAAAAATTTAAGAGTATAGAAAAAAATCCATTTCATAATTGGCTCATAAAAATTCTTCACGAGTCGAATCCTGTTATCTATAAAATCAAATTTGAGTCCCAGATATCATTCAATTTTTTCTCTCTCCTCTCATTTTGTGGAAGGCGAGACTCAATACGTGATCAAATGAGCTGAATATAATAGTGGATAATGTTATTGGGATGAAAAAAATTTTTAGCTTCATGAAAAAATTTTTAGCTTCAAATTTATGACATTAATTGAAACAAAAATTTCTCTATTTTTTATTAAATTTTGGTTTATTTTATTATTCAATTTTTAAATCATGTCAAGTGAGAAAATTTTAATATTATTTACTCTCTTAACTATTTTTTTAGTCCGATTTTGGTTCTTATAACTGCTCGGTTTGGAATCAATACGGTTTCGATTCACGTGTTATAACATTAGTTCAAGAAAGTAAGTAAACAGTGAAATGAAAAACTAATACATTAAATACACGAAAAAGATAGAAATCGTTAACTAATCAATTGAAGAGTTTTTAAAAAAACAGCACAAAAATCCTTTATCTTAATCACCGAAAAAAAGTTCTCCATTGAAAAAGTGAGGAAAATAAGTTTTCTTTTACTACTATTCGCTTTATTTCTTTACTCCAATTCGTGACAATCCAGAGAAGCATAGCTTTAAAAGTAATACTAATAGACGAGAAAACTATTATTCGTGCATGAATTGCAACTGAATAAAAATCTCACAGTGGATGAGATTGTCTGATAGAGAGTTTAATAATGTAGCATGCATCGGGGGGAAGGGTGGGGTTACAATTCTCAGCCCCCTGGGCTCAGAACTCACGTTATATTAAAGAAATCATTTAATAAATTTATTTTAGAAATTAAATGCACACATAAATTGATTTATTTCTAGAAATTTTCTTATTTTTACTCAAAATTTAACAATTATAAGAATTTTTTTAACTGTATTGAGCAATACTTTAACTCATTTCCACTTTATTATTAATGTATATTTTTTAGGTGAATGTGTTTGTGTTAATAGGATTTATATTCCATTTAATATTTTTTCGGGGGGATATCCAACTGACCCAACCCTTATACTTGCTCTACTCCACTATGGGTTAATCTAATTTTTTTATTTCATTAGTATCTAAGTATATATCTCTTTCTCATTCTCATTATAACTTCATTCAATTTTTTCACTTTGCGTTTTTATATTTATATTAAATAATACACTGATATAGATATAGAAATTTTTTTATCGCATAATAATTGAAAGGAGACTCTAAATGAACTCCAACTAAAAAAGGCATAACTACATATCGAACACAATCTATAAACACGCCCTTTTTCCACAATTGATGCGTTGACCTTTCAGAATGTTGCGCAGCAGCTTTTTTCGCCTAACACTGTACTTAAACTAATATTATTTTTTACAAAAGAGTTTGCACTCAAAGAAAAGTCAGATAAAAATTCATTAATCAATTGCCGACAATTAAATAAATATCTATTAAGAGCTTCAAATGCTTCCGCTATTACTCCACCCAATAATATAACCCCTTTTTGGCTTCAAAGTGAAAAAGTTCTTATCTCTAAAATAGCAGCAAATTTACTTCCAAACAGTAATTAGTGTTTATTTTCGTTTAAAAATTTCGCTTAAATTACTTAAAAAACGCATTAAAAGCTTAATTTATAAGTTTGTCTCAAACTTGAAATACAGATATAACTTATTGCTAATAAACATTGATATATAGCTAATTGGCATTCAGTTTAAATGGGATTAAAAGCTAATTTATCCCAAAATAAAAGGTGTATTTAGGAGTTAACGCCTTAAATCGTTTGTAATATATCTCTGGCTCTGATATGTCATTGATATGTAAAAATGTGTTTGCAATTTGAGAGAAAGTTATAATATCTCTCTTTGCAGGTGAATTGTTGTTACTCTATGTGATAATTTTTTATGCACTACAAAAATTGTATTTATTTTCATTTTACTCTCAAATGATAAGTATCTCAGCTTCACATTTGAAATGAAAGCTCAAAGTTATTTTTAAATGCATGTAAAGGGAGCTTACAGAGTATTTTCTTAAACTTATTTATTTATTCTAAAAGTTCATTAACCATAAAAAAATTTATAAACAAATAGAAATCCTTTTTCAATATCCAGAGATTTTTTTAACAACAATTAAAATCCAAATAAAGTATAATTTTCTATAAACGACAGAAATATAAGAACAAAAGCCATAACAGACACAAAAATTAATACAACACTAATCTTAAAAACAAAAGTTGAGTCAAACTGTTTGCTATTTATTGCATACAGTATTCAAAAACCAAAAAATTTTAACTTCAATCAGATTAACATACAATTAAAAAATAATAAAACATAAACTTTTGAAACCATGAAAACTGATAAAATTAATTTGAAAAACTAATTATAGCAAACTTTTCGCCACTGGTTTTAACCGTTGGTATAACGATATGCGGCATCGTTTTCATAATAGCATCCACTATAATAATAATACTATGTATGAAACGAAGGTCAACATTAGATAACGAGAGCTATCAAAACGACCTGAAGAAAGGTGTGACCAGTGGTACCACATCTTCAGCAAAACATCATCACTCAGTCTTGGATTCGGGCTCTTCAGGGGCCGATTCAGACATCAAAGTAGAAATACGTACAGCATCCTCACTGTCACAGCATTGGGACGACACTAACGAAGGCTCGAGTGAACCCACTGTTAACACAGAGATCGCACAAGTAGTTGAAAATATTTATAGCTATACAAATCAATCCGAACCAATATTTCCACCCATTAATCACGTAATTTTGAGTTTTGTTTTTTTCTTAACTATTTTTTTTTAATTTGTCTTATTTTTGCTTTTCTTTCTTTATTTATTTCTTTTTCTTATCTATTTTTCATACATTTTAACACTATTTTAAGGCTATATAAGAAATAGTAATAAGTTATGGAAATTTAATTTTTAACTTTAATATATGATTACTCTATCATATAATTTAGACTTTAATTACAGATACTGTTGATAAGAACGGAAAATTTGAGCTCAAAATCCCGATTTTATTTGCAGTTATATCTCAAAAATCTTATCTATTATTCAAAAGAAAAATAATTTTCATAAAGTAAAGTCTCGTTTTATTAAAATTAATATCTCGTTATAGTGTAGTGTCTTTCGCTATACTTGAGTGTAAATTCGCGATTAACTTACATTATAACGAGACAATACTGTAACAGGAAAGTGCATGAATTGCCGCCCGTATACCTAATCATGCTTTATATCAAAAATTAATAAATTATTGTTATCTAAAGCTATCATAAATTCAACTGTTAATAGGGTCACAGAGGTCAGATATCGATCATAGAAATCCACGATTTAAAACTGTAATTTAAATAAATTACTCGATTATCTACACTCTAGATTCAAATACAAACTGTAAAATGCAATAAATATATTAATTTTTAAACTATTATAAAATATTTTTTTGTGGTTGGATAAAATCAAACAATTCATTTAAATTACAGCATTTAAATCATGCATCTCTAATTTGCAAGCTCAATATCTGACTTATGACCACCAGCTAATTATTTAATTAACTTCATATAATAATAATTGAAATTTTTGCAATTCCTATACTTTCCACTTCATTTTTAAAATTGAAACTAAAAATGCACTTAAAACTAAACTTACTATAACAGCTACAAAAATCATTGATAACCGGAATTTTAATACATTTTCTCGCATTAAACCGACAGGAAATACAATCAAACGGATATATACCATACGTAGACTATAACCGTGAATATCTTCCACCGCCATCGATGCCATCCAATCAAAGCCTGTCGCCTACACATAATCAACACGCGTCCATAATAGTATCCTCAGTTGATAATCAGCGCGCGTCATATATCGACCCGACATATGGCACCCTAATTGATAATAGATATCGCGTCGGTTTCGCGAACCCATACCTGAGGACATCTTCTAATATGTCTCAGCCGTCAGTAATAACAAATAATAACAATAATAATCAATTGTCCGCTGGAATGTATAGCGCGAACCAGAGGTACATCACTAATAATGGACACTCGCCTGCAAATAGTCAGTTAGCGACTCATGTTTGACATGTTTATTGATAATAAATTTTTTTAATCAATATAAGACTTTATTAAGTGATTCGATTGGAAGCAAATCTTTTTTATGTCTACATATTGTGAGAAATGAGAGAAAATGTTTTTTTAAGATATATGAGAAAAAAGTTAAGTTTTTTCTCTTTATTTTTTCCGACGCTTTAATTCTGATGCTATTTATGTGGAAAAATTTTTTTGTCTCTGAAGAAATTTTTTGTGCGCTCTTTTTGAATGAATTCATAGCTTTTTTGGACATTTTCTTCACTTTTTTGTCCTAAATTTCACAGCAATAATAAGTCATTGATTTTCTATAAATTGCTCATTAGTTTCATGTGTTTTAAAAACATATTTGAGTTGGAAGTTATTCAGCAATAAAAGAATTGTTACAATCAGTGAATGGATAAAAAGTTTAGTTGAAAAAAACTTTTAAAATTTGGATCTGAATTCTCAAGTGTTATACCGGACAAACAGTGGCGTAATATCTATGAGAGCATCAAAAATTGTGTAAATATTTAACTGTTTTCACTGGTCATCATCTCTTTCAGCGCTCATTTCGAAAGCTTAACAAACAATATATAAATACTATAAATACAGACAAATCTCATCCCTTTTGCATAAAATCATTGAAAATAAGAATTTGAAGAAATCTCAAAATGAAAAAAATTGTAAATAAAAGTAATATTATATATAAATATATATCAGAAACAAAACTAATTATTAAGTAATGATTATGTAATTTATAATGAAAAGAAATGTTGCCTTTAATGTTACATATAATACATATTGTATTACAAAATATGTTGCATTTGATTATTAAAAATGATAATAAAACACTTTTTAATAAATTATTGTTTTCCTCTATTTAATAATCATTATCTCTATTGGACTACTATTAAAAAAATACAGTTTATCCCCTTTATAGTGAAGTCGGTTATATAACAGTAAAATCCCGCTTATAAGGAAGAATTAGATTTATTATAAAGTATTTTTTATATAGGATTAGGAGTGAAATTACTGATAGAATTAATACAAAATACAAGTTAATACAGTTAATGCACTTTATTGAGAATACATTATATTGTAGTATAGTATCAATAATTACACAACTAATAAATTTTTAACTTCGGTTCGTTAATTGTAAAACTGCTTTTTATGGATCGTAAAGGCTTTGGTTTCATTATTATTTGTATAAACTGTATCATAGAAAATACAAATACAGCTCCATTTAGTGAATTACTGAGGACTCAACCCTTGGATACAATGCATTGCATAAATATTTTTAGCTGTAGTTCTATGTAATGTATACCTAGATTTGCTTTAATCGACTTTAATTATATCCACAATACATAATAAATGAGTTCATTAAATCTGGGTTCAACTGTACATTCGATTCTTTAATTACTAAATACCTAATCGCTTAAATAGACTGACAGATAGGTATCAGAAAAATTTAAAGGCATTTTTCCTCATTAAACAAAATGATAACTAGTTGTTATTCATTATGATTTTGAGTAGATATTTAAATATTATTAAATGTCATTTACATTCCTTGACCTAAAATATTTTAAATTGAAAATTACGAGCAGATAAAGATTTTTAGCATTGCAGAAGCCGTTATCTTGATAGCTATCCTAAAGTTGATGTTGGTAGGGTTGCCACATATTACGATTAGATCTTTATTATTAAGATACTTTCATTTTCAACTAAAACCTTCAATTGTATTGTTATATGAATTATACAGTGCAACACATTTATGGTGAACGTGTCTGTCGAATCAAAAGCGATTTTATTAACCGAATTCACTAAAAATGCTCTTAAGCTATGAAAGGATTGAGTATAAGAAAAAATGAGCAGTAATGCAATGAATTTTTACTCTAAGAGCGAAAAAGTTTTAGACAGAAAAATGCGTTATTATGTATAGATTCGTATCGTCCCTAATGTTCACGTAAAATGTGAATCACTACTCATAAGCATCTCTGGAAATATATCGTATTAATAAAATTATGTTAAAAATAATATAAAATAGAAAAGTAGAGAATAATTTATATCCAATATACAATAGTAAAACACTCGATTTAGGTGGCAATAAAATATTTACGAATTAAATTACAGTCTTCTAATACAAAATGTTCAATAATTATCTTTAAAATAAAGAAATATTTTGCAAAATACACATGAAAACGATAAATTAAATCTATTTTAATTTTTAAAAATACAGAATGTTAAATAAAAATTAAAAGCGCTTACTTAAAATTAAAATATATTTATTGAATATAAAATTAATTGTAAAATTGTATTGAAAAAGATATGCTAACGATGCTATCGAAAACATGTTCACAATTAAAAAATCACCTTTAATATTGTGAAAGTTCTTAACGTTGTGATCACGAAAAAAGTAAGAAATTATTATGAATTCACGCAACGAAAAAAGTTTGAATGATTTAAAATATATTACTTAAATTTTTGAATTGCCTAGCACTTATATTCTCTTGTTGCTATCCAGTGAAGTATCCAGAAATCTATATCACTGGGATGATCAATAATAATTTGTGCAGGTATTTAAATGGATAGTATAATAAATATTTGAATAATACATTTTGAAAAAATATTATACTTTTTTTTATAAAATTTAATATAAATAATTAAAAGCCTATTTTAAATTTTAACTAATTTATATACACTTAAAAATTTATGTTGCTTAATTATTTGATTAAAAGAGTTTCTATTGTGATTTTAACTGTGTTTTCATTTATAAGGAGGAGGGAGTAATCAAAAGCATTAAAAATATTAGTATAAAACGTGAAAGATGCGTTATTATGTACAAATTCATATCTTTCTATAATGTTTCACTTAAAATGTGAATCACTACTTGTATGCATCTCTGGGAGAATCTTTTTGTTAAAAATAACATGAAAATAAAAAAATAAAATTTTACTCTGTTTCTTTTTCTGACCAGTGTATAATAGTTGAACAATCAATTTAGATGGCAATAAAATATATATTAATTTAATTACAGTCTTTAAATACAAAAGATTTAGCAATTTATATAAAATAACGAAATAATTTGTAAAATACATAAGAAAAACAGTAAATTTATACTATTTTACTTATTAAACAAGCGAATAATAATAGGATATAAATTTAAATTTAGAGATTACTTAAAATTTGAGATTCAACACATATTCTCTTTTTGATATCCAGAAATCTGGGCGGGAGGACGGGATTTATAAAATTTCTACAGTTTTACTATTAAATACCAGAAAATACTATGTGCGTACTAATACTATGCCCTCTGAACCCATAGATAAGTCGGAAGATACTGTAATCATAGATTTTTGTTTCTCTCCCTTTACACTCATTTTTTATTTCAAAATTAAATTCAAACCTTATTTATAAATATCTAAAACTATAAATTGAAAAATTAATTTAAATATTACATCAATTCTTAGATATTTTAAACAATTTCTACTTTAAAATTATTATCTAATATTTGTTTACAGTTTCTGATTAATTGTTAAATAATTCATTAGATGCATATTTTAAATAATTTGATTTAACTTAATTACAAACTTATATAAATAATTAGAAGATCAAATATTAGCGATTCAATTAAGTCTATCCTCTTAAGTAAAAATTAATTTCTTTATTAGCTACACATATATTGCATAAAAGCTATAATATTTCATATTGTGATATAAACTAAATTTTATTTAAAGCCATATATTCTAATACAGTACTGAGTCAAAAAATTACCTTATATTAAAATATAAGTATATTATAAAAAAGCAGCATTTATAATTTCAAAAAAAATATTGTAAATAATGTCTGTGCCAATAATTGATAAAAGTTTACTGATATAAAACAACATGTTTTTGATTGTAAAATGCTTACAGTTTGTTCAATAATTTAAAGGATAACTTTTATTAGAAATTTTATTAAAATAATCAGAAATCAAATGTACAAAAAATTGTCTACTTAAATATCTTACATACTTAAATTAGCCACAGTGGCGTAGCTAGAAATTTTTGGTTGGGGGGCTAAGCATAGGAAAAATCGTAGATATGGCAATTTTTTATAAGTGCTACAGACCTACACTTAAATTCAAAAAAATTTCTGTAGGGCTATAGCCCTCTTAGCCCCATAGGTAGCTACGCCAGTGATTAGCCATTATGTGGATCAGTTTGAGTTTCACTATTGCAAAATAAAAATATGAATTTCACTCTTTACTACATCCAAATTCTAGATCGAATTTTTTAAAAATAAAACTTATCCGTTAGTTAAAATTATATTATTATAAATAATTTAGCACTAATTTAACTAAATTCACAAATTATTTGAACATCTTTAAAAATTTAATTCTCTTAAGGTGCAATCATGACAATAATTTACAATTGTTACAAAATATTAGCTAAAATTATGCTTGCATAGTATTTATTTTAACTTTTGGATAGAAGGTTAGGCAGGGGCATCTTAGCACTTCTGCTCCAAGTATATAAAATTCTTGCCTATGACCTGAATCCCAAATAAAGAATAAAAATTTTTTAATATAAAACATAATGTTTTTATTAAAAAAATTACGGTTTGTCAAATAATCTAGAAGATCCATAATAATTTTTTTAAATAAATTCTCTGTTAATTAAACATATTTTATCACAAACGTCATTTTGATTTGTGCCCTATCCAAATATTGTTTTAAAAATTATTTTTCGGCATAATTATTGGAAAATAAATTTTTGATTAAAAAAGTATTAAATGGTAAATTTTAGCGAAAAAAGTTTCAAATTTTCTTTAACGTTACTTTTCAATTCATTTTGAATTTTAATATTCAAAAATTTACCCAATCTATGCCTGTATGTAGTCTATAAATTCTGCAAATTATTTAGTACAAAAAACTTAGGGAACTGAACGATCCGAAAGAATCTTATTAATTAAGTTTGAAAATGTTATAAATAAATAATATAGTGTTACAGTTTTTTATATTTACTAAACTTATAAATCTATATCAATGAAAGTGATCCATACAAGAGGTGAGCAATGCATAAAATTAGGAAAACTAAACCATAATGAACTATTGGTTGCGCGAACTAAACTAAATTACAACTATTTTAAAAGAGCATAGTTTGAACTATTCTAAGCTATATTTTCCTCTAATATATATTTGCTCATTATGTTTACAGTTTGTCAAATAAAATCCATAATATTTTCTATATTAATACATATTTTTTAATTTACATATATTTAATATTGCTGAGTGCAATCTTGCTAAGTGCACTATTCAAAAAAACGTTTTCAAATATCATTTTTTGCCTTAATTCAGGGGAAATTAATTTTTTATTAAAAAAATAATTAAAAACGTAATTTTTAATGAAAAAATTTTCAAAATTTCTTTAACGGTACATATTCGTTTTAAAGTTTAATATTTAATTACCTAGGCGATTCCTGTGGCTTATTTTCAGAATTGGAATTCATTTTCTATCTTTTGATTTCTCCGTTCAAACAAAAGATTTGAATATACTTAAGAAGTAGTCCAGGGTTTCATTCAAAGTAAGCTATGAATAAAAATAATATATTATCCATAGCACACATATTTCTAAAATTAATAATAGTGTTGTATTTAAAATTTTGTTTGTTTCTTAGTGAAGTGAAGTTTCCTTCTATTTATTGTTATTTATAAACACTTTTGTAAAGATTAAGGTCTAAATATTCAGATTTTTGGTCTGTACAGGACCTTTCAAATGTGTACAATACAGACCAAATCATGTTTGTTTATAAGGCGGACTTGTTTTCATTTGAGGTTCAAATCAAAGGAATCAATTGGATGTTTCTGATACAGCATTAAAACATTCATATTAACCAATTTTAATAGAAATCAATAATGTAATTATTGTGAAAATATGTTGAGCTCAAAGTTATAGTCTATTATTATCACGTGATGGGGATATATACGTGTTTGGGGAGAACATAACTGGCTGTGGAGTCACAAAATTTGCTGAAACCTTCCATGAAATTGAGTGACATTTCAACGCATTTTTATGAAAATATTTCAGTTGCATATTCTGTGAATGGTTTGTATTATATTTGGGAAAATAGAAAAAATAAAAAATTTATACCAAAAGAAACCCTTAAAGAGACAGAATTCAATTGATTCGAAGAGATATTCGTAGATAATATCAAAATTACGAATAAAACTATAGATTTTAGTGATTTTAAATGGATGTTTTTGAATGAGACTAGCTCAAATTATACGCAGATATCTTATAAAGTGGGAGGAGTATTAAACGATGACCAAGCTATTCATTGGCATTCATTTCAACAAATAAATTATAGAATCAACGAATTATTTGTAATTCCTTGAGTTTTATGCAAATAAACAGCGAACTAAATATGTCTCAAATAGAAAAACAAAAATTTATAAACAAATTCAATGTTTTAAATGAATTGAAAGAAGATTTCAAACAGAACATTAAACTTTTGTGTGTTTTCAGAGTATATTTGAATAAAGTGAATGTATTTCTGGTTACAAATAACGAAAAATCTATTGTTTTGAGTGTAATGAAAACGGTTTATTAGGTTTTGGTCACAATAATGAAGTGAATGAATTGACTTTAAATCAAGATTTAAGTCATAAAAAAAGATTGATTTCAAGAATAGAGTGATTCGATTGTATATAAACCAGAATTGAATCAATATTTGAGTGGAAAACAAATTATAAACATTAGTTGTGGTTATTGTCATACAATGGTATTGACTATTAATGGAGAGAAAGTGAAAGCAATTTCTTGTGGTTTTAAACATTGATTAGATTTGACCGAAAACGGACGTATTTTGAGTTGGATTTATACTATTGGGAAGAACTGGGTGTCGCTAATACTCTATTAGGACAGTTGTGGCCAAAATGATAGTATATTGTTATCACGTGATGGAGATGTTTATGTGTTTGCATATAAACATTTGGGAATCGATAGAGTCATCAAATTTCCACCAAAAAAGCTGAATATTAACCAGAAATGTACTCATATTTCAGCCCATTTTAATTGCTGTTCAGTAAATGGATTGTATTATATTTGGCAAAAATGTGGAGAAGATATAACTGAAGCTAAAAACAGATTTCGATTGTTCGGAAGATATATTTGAAAAAACCATTGGAATAACTGTTAAACCACTAAAATATTTAAGTTTTATTCAAAATAAATATATTTCTAACTGAAAATATATTAAAAATTGGTGAGAATACAAACTTGAATGCGATCTTATAGTCAAATACTATGACGTCTGGTAAGAGAATGATTTGAAAATTATAAATGTTTTCAGAGAATAGACCGAAAAGTATACAATTTATATTCAAATGGAATTATGTGACAAAACTTTAAATGAGATTAAAAGAGAAAGCGATTTATAACGAACATAAAGACGGAAATAATTGAACCGAATTAGGTTTCAATATAAAAGCTCTTTGGGCTAGTGGTCAAAGTGATTGACCACAGGCATGGAGTATATAGGTTCGCGTCCAATGAGGGTAAAAATATTTTATCAAATTATTTTATTATATATTAGATAAATGAGTTCAAATGGAATACTATTTTGAAACCTATTGTACGCTTAATGATTAGCACTAAATTATCGCTACATTCAAAGCATTGTAAGGCAGAGCTCTTTTTTTAAATTAATAAACAATTTTTTAAATTTCTTTATTTATTTAATGGGTTTCATACTTATGATGGAGTCAAAGACTTGAGACCAGTCGAGAATAACTAATCACCGCTTAAACCGTCGAAAGCTTTGATTTTAGGGTTTTTTGTTTCCATTGTTGGTGTTTTTGTTGTGCAATGCATTGTCAGTCAATGAATTTCAATATATTTGGGGAAAATGTGGTAAAGACTAATAATTAAACCAAAAGAACACTCAATTTATATTATTATTAATTGATTATAAAGATCTTTAACTGTTTTTAATTGAAAATGCTTTTTATGTATGGCATTAGTTAAATAAAATAACAATTATATTAAAGCAAACACAATAATGAGACTTAACTTGCAATATATAAAATTTTAATATTTTACGTAATTTTCATAATGAAATGCGAGACATCTCTAGATTAAATATATCTAAACCATGAAAAAAAGACAGGCAGTATACAGGCCTTCGGACATTTCAAGAAAATAAACTCTCTTTGTTGTACTATAAGAGCTAAAATTTGTGCTTAATTACTATATTTATCATTAGGTGATATAACTTAAGCTCTGGGGTAAGCTGTGTGCACTCCAGCTCAAGTATTCCAAATTGGAAACTAATGTAAAATCACTACAGGGTGCTATAAACATTGATTTACAAAATAAAGACCTAGTCACATCCTTTTTCCATAATATAATTCAAAATTAACAAATATTAACATGTTACATTGTATTTTTTGAATTAAAAATCATAACGGTTTGTTAAATAATTTAAATGTTAATATGGGAGCGAAAAATAATTAAGAATATTTACCCTATTTTTGGTGTATAACCCGCACTGTTTTTACTTATAAACTTTAATCTTTTGATAAATGTTAATCCTTTAATACAAAATAGGATGTATGTGTCTATTTGAATGCAAAACTCAATTTAGTGCACTTTTATTGAGAAGTTATTGTGCAGTTTTATTGCATTTATAAATTATTCATTATTTTAATAGTAATTATTGTATAAGTAATGGGTAAAACTAGAAAATCTTTTCCTGCAAGGTAAAAGTTAGAAATTATTAAATATGCTAAAATACATGGTAATCGTAAAGCAGGAAGGCAATTTCAATGTGATGAAAGCTGTATACGCAATTGGAGGAAATCAGAAACAGTTCATAAAGTTATACCAAAGAATAAAAGAGCATTAAGAAAAAAAAATCATTCGTTGGCCGCCATTGGAAAATAAATTAAAATATTGTTTTGGAAATGAGATGCCAAAATCTAAAGGTGTCAACAGTTGACATTAGATTAAAGGCATAACAAATTGCAACAGAAAACGGCATCAATGACTTCATACTACCTCCAAAATTGTGCTACCGTTCTATGAAAAGACATGGATTTGCGATTCGAAGTGCTATTTCAATGGTGAACCTTTGCCTAGTGTTTGGCGTGAAAAAATGGCATCATTTACACTTTATTTTAAAGAAAAAGCAAATGGCAAAGGCAATGGCAAACCACAAATTTGGATGAGGTATTATGTTGCTTTGATATACCCGACAAGAGAACAGTTAAAGTCAAGGGAGCCGAAGATGTTTTACTCAAAACAACGGGCCACGAAAAAACTCACTTCACTAAAGTATTGTGTGTCACTGCTGATGACGGAATATGTGATCCAATGGTAATTTTTGAAAGAAAAGCATTTTCAAAATTAGAGTTCCAAAAGGGTATTGTTGTTGCTGTTCATCCAAAAGGATGGATTGATAACGATTTAATGAAAATATGTTTGGAGAAAGCGTTCAGGTTCTTTCAAACTAAATCACTTTTGGTTTATGTTTCTACAAGAGCTCATTTTACAGATGGAGTTAAAAAACATGTGCATAAGTTCTCTGATTTAGCCGTTGAATTTCACTGTCAATAAGTCTTTCAAAACCAATATGCGGAAAGAATGGGAAATGTGGATGAAAGAGAGATACCATTCATAACAAATAGCGGTATAACGAGAAAAGCATCCCTTATTGATGTCTGGAATTGGATAATTAAAAGCTGGACAGACACAACTCCACAATGGATTAAAAATAGATTTTCAAAATCATTTAAAAATGAAATTTCTTTGAACATCAATGAAGAGGAAGAAGAGAGTGATAATGACACTGAAGAAGAAGAAGCTGACATGGAATCTGATAATGAGGAATTTGATGGATTTTAGTTAACTAAAGAATTGTATTTCAACTTTACTAAGGTTATTAATTAAAAATTTTTTAAAAAATTAATTAAATTATTTATTTTTTTTAAATTTGCTGTATTACCCGCACCACTGTTTTTGGTATAAAATTCACTTTTAAACTCAGATAAACCCCGCGGGTTATACACCCAAAAATTGGGTAGTTTAAAATCTTTACAATCTCGTTCTTGGAAATTAATGAACACTACTTATAAACATATCGTATTAATTCCCTTATTTACAAAATTTTGTTAAAATTAATATATGATTATTCATTTATATAGCGCTATTCCGACTCATAGGTTATAAAGCGCTTTATGCCAGATTAGGATAGTGTAAATCACCTTGACTGTGAAACACTCAACTATCTCTAGATAATCTGCAGCCCTGTACATTGTACTAAAGTACACTAAGTTGGTCTGCCTTAGTCTATGCTAGCCTTGAAAAAACTTTTTTTTGCATACAGTAGACTCGAACTCACAGCTACTCAGTGAACTGTGTGAATATTTGACTAAATAATGAGCCAGTGCCTGGACCACTAAGCCAAAACTTTTAAATTTTTCAAATTGTAATACAAGCCTTGTTTTACAAGGTATATCTAGATTTTAAGTCTAATGGTGTGATCACATTATCTTCATTAACAACATTAAAGTCTAACGAAAAGTAGAGACAGTTTAGTTCATTGACAAACAACATTGAACTTCAATGAAGCTCAATATGAAGAGAGACATATGTGCATTAGAGCATAGAATTGACAAAATTTTCAATCTCAATCCCATCCCATCCCAATTCTATCATAAATGGGATTCAGATTCTATGCTCTAATGTGTATGTGTTGTACTTTAACTCGTTTAGATTTAAATCTTAAAGAAATATTTACAAAAAGAATAATGATATCATTGATGAAATATAATGCGAAGCGTACTTCAGTGATATTTAATTAACGAAACTGTGTTTGTGTTTATGTCCCTGAAGAAAGTTTTATCAACTATTTATACATTAGATATATATAAAATTGGGAGGACTTTGACTCACCTAAAAATAACTCGCCTAATGATAACTCTCCTAATATTAAATCTCCTAATGATAACTCACCCAAAAACATCTGTCCTAAAACCTGTTTATCTTTCCCTAAATATCAGATTAGAGAAAACCCCAAAGATATCAGAGAAGACATAGTGTCTTAACTATGCTTATTATTAGAATTATTATTATTTCAATTGATTACTTATGTTCTGTAATTAAGATTTTTTAAAAAGTCTTTAATTTAATTATTTGTTATTTAAGTAAACTATTAAAACATTGTAAGCAATTAATGCTAAATTTAATCGGAGTTATGTTCATATTTTGAAATCAAGTAAATTGCAAATTAATTATTTTGGGCAGCAATAAAATTTGTATTAAAATTAAATCAATATTTGAATTAAACCGTGAAATAAATGATGTTTTAATTTTAGGTAAAAAGGGATAAATATGCTCTTCAATGATATTAAAACAGGTTTTAGGACAGATAACTTTAGGCGAGTTATCATTAGGAGAGTTAATATTAGGTGAGTCAAAGTGCAGTCAAGATTTCAGTGCAAACATAATTGTCAACTATTATTGATGAAAAATCTATTTATCATTTTACATACATACCAAAGCAGAGTCGAGATTCCTAATATTTACAAAACAAAGAACATTTTGACAAGTGTTGAGAGCGGTAATGACCATTAATTATGACATAAAAATACAGTTATATTATTACTAATTAAGTATCCCCTGAGTATCAGATTTCAATATATATTAATTAACTCTTTGCCAGAAATATTACAAAAACCTAATGAATAGAAATGAGGGACATTTTTCAAAACGTATATTTGAGTGACCATAAACTCACTCCATCGTTGAGTAATTAGTTTATGGCCATGAATGGCTGGTATAGAAAAATGTCCCTTATTACTATATATGTATTTAAGGTAATGACGAATATTGCGCACTGCGCTTTACTGGAGTAAGTTCGTTTTTCAGTACACCACCTGTATTACATTAAGAAATAACACTTCATAAAGTTAAGTTTATGTTAGGTATTATTGCAATAGATATTTGCTATAGAGAAAAGCTATCTTACTAGAGGGAAGCATATAACACTCCTTCACCAATAATGATCATATAAAGCTGAGTGCGCATAAAGTTATAATACATGTGCTCTATTTTTCTTCATTTTAAAGTTTTGTGAATTTGATATTTGTTTTAGCTTTTTATAAATATTAAAATATTAAAACAATACTTATTAAATTATAAGAAAAGACTTGTTCAACAACTATCATGCACCATAATATTTTTTATAAAATATTATCTGTTTTAGTAACGCCACAATTGCTGAGATAAAATTTTAAAATTATTTAAAAATTCAATAATAGCAAAATACATTAATATATTTTACAGGCTTATCCGAAAAAAGCAATTCAAACACACATAGATCGTAAACAGAAAAATGGAAATTTAATTAAATATGTTAATTTTGCATATGATCTATTAATAGACAGCAAAAGGTATTATATTTTAGATTATGAAACTGGTATGGAATTACCTAAAACAAAAAAAGAAATATACGAAACGGGAGGTATGAAAGACTTAAAATATTATTCAGATGGAAAAAATGCTTATCAATGGGAAAAAATAACTATGGAATTTTTGAGGCAAAATATGAATTGTAGCGGTACTGTAAAATTGATCCGGATATATTAATAACGTTATCTGATAAAACTCATTTCACCGAACCTGTAATCACCGAAACTCAAAACACCGTACCTGAAATCACAGAACTTCAAATCAGCGAATTACAAAACACTGAACCGCAAAACACAGAATATTTATTCACTGAATTTTAGATTATCAAACGTCAACTCACTGAACCTCAACTCACCGAACCTCAACTCTCCGAAACTCAATCGAATCAGAAGTTAAACAATTAAACTTAAAAAATGCCCCGAATGCCCATACCAACCAAAGAGGAAAACAGACATCATAGAGCATATAATTAGACAGCATAAAAAGAAAAGAATTTTGTGAATGGCCCGAAAGTGGTGAATACTTTACTTCAGTTTAATCACTAAATATTACAAAAATATACACAGATTTAAAAAAATATGTTTGTAAAATCAATAATTGCTATCAAAGTTTTTATTACAGAACATGAAATGTCACATAAAAATTAAATGTTTTGAATATAATTCTCATTAAATTAAGCAAAAGATTGAACCATTCAAATATTTTAAAGATAAAAGTTCAAAAAAATTAAATAAAACAAACGAGCTTACCTATACTCTATTCCTATGTAATCACTTTCGCAATGACTTAAATAATCATTTAAAAAATACTCGTACAGTCACATTCTAAAAAGTCCTACAACAATTTTGAGTTCCCGACAGTGTCACTTTATAGGAGTTTGACTGTATATACATTCGTGTTCTACTCTTCAAACCGAGTCGATTCATATCCATAATGTGATAAAAATCTGACTTTTTTGTTCCTAAATAAAAGTGGCCATAACCCGTGACAACGGCGGTTTCGAGAGAAAACTCCGGTATATTCTTGAGCTACTCAATGGGCCGATCTATTGTTGCTTTACTTAACAATAAGGCATTTTAGGTAATTCTTGTGATTGTACTTTTGAACTTTAAATTAT
>JAQGCH010000535.1:0-22180 GCA_034699485.1 Nanhermannia elegantula | reverse complement strand
GAGAGAGAGAGAGAGAGAGAGAGACGGAGTGAGACAACGAAGATTTTATAAATTGTTATTATAAGACTCAGAGGTATTATTTAATTGTTAAAGACTCTATAATCAAAACTTCTGAATTACATGACCGATAACAAAAATTTTTACCTGAATTTAAAGAATTGAACTGAATAAATTAGATTCTATTAATTAAAAAAGATTTAAAATGCGTATCAATACGTATTATAGCTAGAAATATGTTTACTCCTTTATCGTACTATAAATAGCGTAAATGAAAAATTATTACAATTAGCCTAATATGCTATTTGTATGGTTTAATTCCCGAAATGAAAAGTGTTAGTTGGAGAGGGAAAGTGTTTTTAATTTGTGTCTGTTATTTATTATAATTATTATTAAACTGATTACAGCAATAAATCTCGAGCTTATATAATAATATGTATAATACTTTATCTGATGGAAAACTACATTCCCTTTGAAAAGTTTTCGCCACTGTTTTGTTGAAATAGATAAAGAGAGCAAAAAAGAGCTCAAAACTTTTGTGACAAACTTTTTATTTTCACATAATTTGACAAAATATGTTATAATTATGACTAATTTTAGTCAAGTATTGAAAATTTCTCAGCCTTTAAAACATTAGAAACTAATTATATTTGCTTTTGTAACTATTTTTCTTGAATTTTTAATTTAGTTCAGCAATTATTTTAATTTCTATATCATTTATAATTCTCTGCTTAATTACCTGTGTTTTGTCACTCATAATAAACCTCAGAAATCATTAGTGATTTGAATAGTACTGGGATTCACATCACTATAACTGATATCTTATATTATTTTATGGGTTTAAAAAACTTTCGTCGCATTCATTTTCTTATCATTAATGATACAAATGTTATAATAGAAGTTCAAACGCAAGAATTTCTTTATCTTAAATATAATTCAAATTGAAATCAAATTCAGATTCGATAAAATTAATGAAATATTTCTTTAATTTCATGGCCGCTAATGGTTAACACTATTTAAACAGAAGCTATGTTTTAGACGTCGAATGATTTATGATCTTTAATTAGAAAAATATTTAATTCATTTCTAATTCTTGAATGAGTTCTTGTAATTGTTGATCATTATCATCATTAGAGTTATGCCTAGACTTTAGTCTCTTTTTCTATAAGTCTTCAAAAAAAATCACCTGAAATGATAACCTATTGAATAAAATGTAAAATTCTATTAAATAATTGGAGTATTGAATGCTTGACTTAAAAAATTTTTAAAAATTCTAAAAAATTCATTAAAATAAAGTCAATTAAAACTAATAAAAGTTTTTTAAAACTTTTAAACGGTGTTTAACAAGTTTTTTAATGAGAGGAAACCATACAAATTAATTTTCGACAAAGAAAAAAATGCTAAAAAGAATTATTCAATAAACTGGAAAATTAAAAAACTAATTAAATTAAATCAATTTTGAGCGATAAATATCTATTTCCTCGAAACTATGGTTAGTGTGAGTGCACTTAACGTCAGGTACAACTAATAGATTTAAGTGAACTCTTTTAAAAGGCTTAACAATATTAATGCATTTAATTATACAGAAAACCGTATTAGAGATCCGTGTAATATAATATTTATGCAAATAAAAAAATTGTTTAGCAATTATAGCGAACCGTTTTTAATATAAGATTCAAACGTCTTGTCAACTTGTTTTAACTGAAGATAATGATTGAAAAATTTTTCGTTCAAATTCTACAAATTTTAGTTAAAAAATTGAATGAATTAACCGAAAAATTCTTATGAACCAGTGATAAAACCCTTGAAATAATTTCAATTTTTTCGCTTCATCTCAACGATAATGCTCTGTATTATTTTGACAGTGAATTTGAACAAAAATAAAATACTTTTAATGAAGGGTTGAATAATACTTCTGTTTAAAGGTATGTAATTTGGGTTCAAAAATTATTGAGGGCATTAACTTTAGAATTGTAAGCTACACAAAAAATTGAATCTTATATTAAAATTGTTTTGTTTAAAACGCATTTCTTGACTCTCAATGACATTGAATAGATAAATAATAACAGCACAGAAAACAATTAACAATTTTTTGGATGCATCAGAAGTGAAACAAGTATTAGAACTTATATATGATTATTATTATAGAAACCAATATGTATTTAAGGTAAATACGAGTTTAGGGGTATTGATAGTGAAAGAGTGAGAGAAAGATGGAGAAGAAGGTTAGGACTAAGTAGAAAGGAATAATAAATAGACACGATTTTGTTTTAAATATTTCTCATGTTACTCTCCTATCATTATTCATCCATTAATAATTATTAAGTGGATGGTGCGCTCTGATGTTGAATCGGTGCCCGAAAACTAGTTGCATAATAGCCACTTCTAGTTATAAGGCATGTTGTGAGGCCCGTTCGGGTGGGCCTCAAATCAAGCGATGCTAATTTAATAGTCAGCTCACATCTTAGCTCAATGTTTAGGCAACTTTTGATTTTTTTTTCTGGTTTAGTCAGTCTATCCAATAGTTCTGCAGCTTTTTAACTCATATGTATTTCAATGTCTAGAAATCATTTTTTTTGTTCTTGTTCAACGTGTTTTGTCTAATTGTAGGCTCTCATTCGTATTTGAATTTTTTATTGTTTTTTTAAGTATTTATATGTTTATAAATTTTTGTTTTTGAATTATAATAATATAAATTCATTGCCTCATTCATATTTGTATTAACATTGAAATTTAGACTAATGTTATTTTTTTTCTAAGATATCCTGAGTTTTGTATTTAAAATATAACTTTTTTCTCATGCATTTGAATAATTAATTATTTGTGAATTTTAAATAAGCATTTAATTGAGTTGTAATTATTTCTTAATTGAAGCAAAAAAAAATTACAGCAATAAATGATTTAAACTAGAGTTATGTTTGTTTTGGCGAAAAGTTTAAAAACCTTTAACTCAAACCAAAATTTTAATAATTTATGGGAAATAAAAAGTTTTTGAACTTTTTATGTGAATTACATTTTCCTCTCTTATGTAAACGGAATTTATAATAAAATTAAACCAAAAAATATCAATAGAAAGACAGCGAAAAAAAACATTTCCGTTTTGACCAAATATATAATTTACTATTATTTGCTTTTATTAAATTTGATACTAAAAAAATTCTGTTGAAAAGAGGACTTAAAAACTTTTTCTCTCCACAAATACAATACCACAAGACTGTGTCGCTTCGTAAGTCGTATGCCATCAGGTGTTCTGACTATTTATTATATAATAATAATTTTCAATTTTTTCTAAACAGACGCTAAAGTTTTCTTAAACTTTTTTTATACGAAAAAAGTATTTCGTGACACAAACTAATAATAATAATAATAATGATAATTCATGTGTATGTGTCTCTCTCATAGCTGCTGGCATTCCATGCGTTACTTCTGACAGTGATATTGCAGTAAAATCTCGGTATAAGATTAAAAAGTTTATGTTTAGTGTATTTTTTCACCAAACATATAAATATCTGATGAATTGAAATGAAATAATTATAGTAATCATCAAATATTTGAGAATTAAAAGTGAGAAAAATTGATGTTTTTTAGAAAGAGTTTTCATATAAGTCTCAGTTATAAAGTTTAAAAACTGTTAAATAAATCACAACAGCGATGAGTCCCTTATCTGAATAGTAAGTAATAAGTATTAAACTATAGTATAAATCAAACTACAAATAGTTGAATAATTATTTAAAAATGTTAAGCGTTTGTAAGCTTATCGTTCTCTTAATGATATCCTGAATGGTATTCAGCACTAAAAATACGATATAACTGGTGGCTGTTGTACCGTATATGTGAGGTATTAAAAAAGTATAAAAGGTATGAAAGGTAAGAACCGGCGGTCCCTTTTGTCAGCACTGCATAGTCTATGAATACCTATAATTATGAGCTGCAAAGCATTCGTTTCACTCGCCTTCTACTCAAACCAATACTACTATTTTCAGACTTGTATTTTCTTTTACCCCTTTTCTTCTCTTTTCTATTCATTTAAATTTTTATTTTAGTCTTTTCTTTATTCATACTGTACTTTTTCCTCTCGTATACCATTGTATTGATTCTATGATTTTTGAGGTATGAGTGACTCGATTGTCATGAAAAATATTTCTTATATATGTGAATGAAAAATATGGTAAACATTTTCAGTAAAAGGTCTCAAAAGTGAAGTTCATTAAAAAAAAGTTTACTAAACATTGAAAACTCATATACTCTCAGACATACTCTGTATTTTCATATCAAATACAAGTGGTATTGAAATGAAATCTTCTCAACTGCTCAAAAAGCATCAAATCAACTAAAATAACATTTATATGAGAGAAACTGTTTATGCAATAGCCATAAAATTAAGAAATATTAAAATTGAGGTCAGAAAAGAGTAGTTTATATTATTTCAATAAGAATTGGATTTAAGGGCAAATATTTATTTTTTCGGACCAAACAATTGAAAGCAATTCTTCTCACACTCACTCTTAAGACTATTATCCTCTTTTCTGAAAGCCAACAACCTATCTATTGTTGGCATTGTCCGAAATGTCCATTAATGTCCAAACGGTTGTGCCGCAGGTGCACCAAAAAAGGCTCTTAACAGGAGGAAATCGGATTAAATTGAGAACTAGTGATCCGAAGCCCAAATCTAACGCTAATCCTTTACCAAAACCTTAGGAAAGAGGAATTCTTTGAGTGTCTCTTTCGAGCGCTCCTCAAAGATGAGCTGATAGATGATAAATCATTGTCCATCTGTGCCTCGGAATGGATTACCGCTTCATTTCAAGTCAATAGTTGATTGCGATTTAGGGCTCATTAGCGCTAAAAACTTTCTTTTTATACCTTTTTCTCCTTTTTCTACTCTTTTTTCACTTCTTATTCTTATTTATGTCTTTGAACTAGAGTTCTGAATAATAGCTAATTAGTCGGCTTTCATGAACAGAGTAGACATTAGATAATAATGAGAATTCATTATTTTTAAACATGATTTTATTGTTTTAAAAATGTTTATAAACTAAATTTGTTTTTTATATAAATAAGTGGTTTTATTACTGTACAACTTTTAAGAGCTATTTCGAGCGTTAAGAAAGAAATATTTATAACCCATAAAACGCGTTTAAGCATTCAATTAAAAATTTTCAATGGGCTATAATTAGCATAACTTAAAAGTTATAAAGTACTTTTTCTACTCATACAGAAAGTGTTACTTTATTTCGTTTTTTAAATATTTTGGTTAAATATCTTTTTCCAACGTATAGTTTACACAGAAAACACGTTTTATAATAAGCTTCTGCTAAAAAATTGCTAAAAAATTGAATCAAACCTTTGAATTATATAATAAGTTATTTTTAGGAAATATGGGATATTTTCACAAAAATTTCTCAAATAATAAACTTTAAAATTGAGTGGAAATAAATAGTGAGCTGAACTGATACAAAAATTGTAAGCTCACAAAAATTGCAAGCTCACAAAAATTGTAAGCTCTGGTGTTTAAATGAGTTTGAAACTGAGGCCTCTATAAGTGTTTAGGGGCAGAACATGACCATTAGGTCCCATTAACAACATGTGATTCATTTATCGATAATGAGTGAAAGAGAGAAGCGATTGCTAGAAATGCTATTAAATACTAACTATTCCCTACTTCTAAATACTATCACTACTTATTCTTCTATTCGATACTCACTACTCATAAAGCCATATATGGGGCGATAATTTTGTTTTAAAATTTTTCGTCTCATCTTCGGTGGTCTTCATCTCTATGAACTTATCAGCACTGAATGTTTAGCTGTTTAATGATTTTGGTTTTCTGTGCGAAGTCGAGTATTTGCTAAGGAATTGCTAACGTCTTAACGCTTTCAAATAGACTTCAGGCGGTTTTCTTATATTTGCGGAACTGTTCTCTTAATATTAGAATAATTTTTAGTTTTATGAAAATTATATGAAAATCTTATGAAAATGATATGAAAATCTTTTTTTTATTTTCATTTTCATACTAAATATGAATTATAAAAATCTAAATAAAAATCTTTTCCCATATATCGTGAACTTTGTTAACTCGAAGTTTAGTTTTTGAAATTCAAGTTTTTGATAAATAGTTTAAACTCTACTTTTGTGCCTAAACAACTCGTTTTTTATTTACTTAATTGCGTTTTTATTTTATGAGACTTTATATTTAGTAATATTAAAAAACTCATTTCAATCTAGAAAATAATTTGAAGCCTTATTTCAATTTTGACATAAATCTAATTTTTCTAATTATATGATAAAAACCAAATCACATTTAATAGATAATAATTCATAAAATACTATCTTCCCAGAGATTATATCAATAATAATATCGAGATTAGGCTATAATTTTCTCCGAGAAGACCTTTAATTCTGAAGCCAATAAACTTATATTCAATAAAAGTCAGGCAAAGAATTTCATCTCTGATTTGATTTGCGGTGAATTGACGTCAAGTCAATGATTTTGAATTTGTTGTTTGCAAAGACAGAAAAGTTTTGCTTTGAGGCAAAATTATGTTCTACTCAACTAAATTACAGTAAATCCCAATTACAATCACATGCAATCATAAAAAATTTAAAACTACTTTTTAACCATCAATTCCTTGAGCAGATATTTTTAAGCATAAAAAATTATTTTTCTCGATTCAACTGTCAGTTCATTTATCAAAAACACTGTGTACTTCTCATTTAGATTCTCATTTCTAGCGAATTGTTTATTCTTATTAGCATTGAATATATGATAAAAAATATATTTCATGTCCTGTTTAGTATTTCTCAAATTCCCAATGCGACCAATTAGTGATAATAATAGCCATCCATTATTATGTCACCCAAACCCATGTGTGGCCAAAGTAAACATTTGAAGGAAGCTTGAATTTGAAGGAAACTCATCTAACTTTTTGACTCAACTCTCTATAACTTTAATATTGCTTACAATCTGTTACTGCATTTATTTCTATAAAACTCAAACTAACCCACAAATGCATCTCATTATATAACTTATGTGAAAATGTTTTATATTGTAATTAAAAGACTTATTTAATGCCATTTAATGGAAATAATTGCCCATGAAATTCATCATATGTTTCAAGTTTTGAAAATTTGTTGTTTATTAAAAATTAATTCGTCTCTATTTAACGTATTTTCGATCAGAGATTATTCATAATTAAAACTTTCTTATAGTTTAAGTTTTAGTCTAAATTTGAATAATTGCATAATTTTATGACTAATTAATTGTCGGGCTTTCGGAAAATAGAGCCAATCATTCAATAGAGAGTCTCATTTGCAAGTCTATAATCCGATATCATTTATAATTAAAAGTTTCTGAGAGTTTAAAAGTAAACTAAATTTGAATAATTGCATAATTTTGTATAAAAATTCTTTAGGATCTCAGAAAAAAGAGCCAATCATTCAATTGAAATTGACTTCTAAGAGGGCAAAGTTATCTCACATAAGATATTATAGTATCACATAATCCATGAATAGTATGCATGAGAGGTAATACATAATAGAGTAAACAATTGAGATAACTTTTGGCCTGACTTTCGGGAGTCTAACCATTAGTCATCGATGTGGGCCACAGAACAACGGGTATGAATAGATCAATAATAGGAAATCAATCAACATTATAAGGGAGAGGAATAACTATATCAGATTACAATAGACTATTAGAAAGTTAGCATAATTTTAGCTCAAGAACAGTCCAAATGAGATACATTTAGAGATAGTGGAGATATAGTTAGCACTGATTCTGTCACCCAAATGATGGATTACTTTATCGAGAGGGCGACTGAATTTTTTCTCTCTCTAACGTTTTCCTGAAGAATAGAGAATTTTTAGTCACGGCTTCTGTTTAACAGTTAGTTTTTCTTTAGCTCTAAATTTGCATTTGAAAAACTAATGCTGTTATTGGAAACCATAACCTTTAGGTCGTATTATAGAGCCGTTACTGTCATTCAATATACAGTTTTATTCGTTATAATCATTTTTAATGAGAAAAACTCTCATTTTTTAGGTGAAGATTGATTTGTTTCAACTGAAGCGAAAGTTTATTGAATAACTAATGATAAATATATAGACTTTTCTATAGATTTATCAATTTTTTTCATTGATGTTGATCTTATCCATAACTCAACGTTTTTTTACTATTCTGTTAAATATATGCAAATCAAATATTTGCTGTACTCGACATCGGTTTCACTGTTGGAGTGAAGTATTGTTGACTTTTAATAGAAAGGGAGTGAAATAATATTTCGTAAGAATTAAACCCAACCAGAAATCGAGTTTCTATTTTTGGTGATATTCTTATAGCTTTTTAAAAAGTTATCTTTCAATTGAGACTAAAATAATAGAAGTTTTAAAAATGTTATTTTCAAACATGAATAACAAGAAAAAAATGCGAAATTTGAGTTAAAAAAATGAGAATAAAATATTTTTTAAACGATTTCTGGAAACAATTTTTCTTTCAAACAGAAAACTTAAAAAAACTTGAATGAAAATCAGTGTTTTATATTATGCTTACTGTCAAAGTTTGTTTGACTTTTAGTTAGTGAACTGCGATATTGTTTGAAGTCTAGGCATCAGTTCGACTATTATTTTCTGCTCCAGAAAAGTCATCCCATATGACATCAAACATCTGCCCGAAAGGAAAAGCAGATTATTTGATACTAAAGCCTAAGAAACTATTTTCCAGAGACAGACAGAAAATAATTTATTATTTTTATTTATTTGTGAGCACAAAGTTTTGGTGGACTGGGCATAGAGTGTATACCATTACCACTTGTTTGCTGTACTTATTTAATTAATGAGGAAATCCGATGCCACAGAATTTAGTTCTTCAGGGGAGGTATGACTTAATGAAATACAGGGCCATAAAATCAAAGCTGTTTATGCTTTTACTGATACAAAAATATCTGATTCCTCTCCTAATTGAATATCTCTTATTTCATAAAATCTGATTTCATTCAATTGGTCTCTAAAGTGAGTCAAAAATCCTGTTTAAAAACTGCAATACATTCAAAAAGGAGTTTTAAAGTCTAACTGAAAGGTAATTTAAAACTCATTAACAAATAATATCATAAATTACAAACTTTATTGAGATTTTTGATCGAAAAAATTTTCGCTGAAGGATAACTTGATTGAAAATCTATTTCAAAAATCAGAATTTGATTCAAACTTATGCTAAACAAAAATTTTTTTATACCCAAAATTGATTGAATTCATATTTGAAGTTAGGGGTAATTGAAAGCTCATTTGCAGCTTATATACAACGTATTGATTGAGAATACAAGATATACATAAAAATGTGAACATCTGTTGAAATCGTACGTAAAAACAAGAGCTCATAAATGTTTAGTAAAGATAGTTTGAGTGCAAAGCCTTTCTCAAGTCATTGCATTTAAGCCTAACAAAAAGCCCGTCACACTTTAAATTTGAGTTCTTAGTAGAAAATCAGTGATCGTTCATTTCAATGACGCGAAACAAATCGCACAGATATTTATTATAAATGAGAAAAGCGAATAAACATTTAGTCCATTTGAGGTCTGTTCGAAACTTTTCCATCCAATCCTGAAACCATTATTTTCAATATACTTTTCAGCTAATTTTTCATCCTTTAGCTATTTTTCAATCAAAAGCTAAATTTTTTTTAGAAATTTTTTCACAAAACATTTTACTTTATTCAGAGAATTGCTTTAATAATTCAATTTTTTAATAAACATTCTATATTTTAATTTTAAAATATAATAAAAAATTAATTGGATATAATTTTTTTTTAATTTCTTGATCAGAAAACAGATGAGAGATATTTTCATATTTTTTTCTCAACTATTTATTAACAGTAGAAGTGGAATAAAAATAGAGTTTTATAAAGTTTCAACTTCAAAACTCCTAAATTTCGAACAGACCTTTCCCAGCGAAAGAGTAGCGCCCACTTCACAGAGCACACACTCCCGGTTTTAAGAGTCTTGATCGAGGAGTTTAAGGGAGAGCAAGAGAAAAGTCTGCACTTTTCAAACTTGAAGTCCCTTTCGTTTTGCTAAATCGGTACTTAAGAAATGAGAGGAAATGACAGAACAATTTTGTATATTATTGTAAATATTATAGACCCCCAGTATTTAAGTATGTGTTGTGGGGAATCAGAGCTATAAGCGATTGATAGACAGAAATAAGGAGGTCTTGGACTTAATTCTTGCCTTATTGTCCATTCTGTGGGACACCATTTAATGGTGTTTAAGCTGTCGTTTTTGTGGGTTTTCTCTATTTCCGACTTTAAATAGTTTTGAAAAGTTTGTGTTTTTGCTCATTTGAGTGAAAAGTATTATAAAGTTTTGGTTCACTTTGAAAACGTGAATCAAAAGTATTTCTTTCTCTTCATTTATTTCGTGAATTCAATTGATAAGTGATTTTATTCTGTGATAAATTAAAAGCTTTTCGGCTGATATTTTCTTTTTTCAAATTAGGAAATTGTAAATTGAATGTGAGTTGAATTTGATATTTTACTTATATTTAAGATTATTTTTGTTGGGGCTCAAAATCTAAAGCTTTTCTTTAAGTCTAATCCAAGATTTCAAAGTTTTTGAGGGGAAAAAAGTATTTCTATCTTTTAAAGCGAAAATCGATTATAAAATTAGATTCAATTTTGTTAATCAAACGTATTTGACTATCAGTTGCGAGTGATTTAAGCCTAAGAAGTTGTCTTATAATTATCTTAAAAGTCATTAATTAAATGAGTGTTTGAGTAATAACTAGTATTCGGCAAAAGTGAGCAAAAGTAATGGAAATCAAGTGAATAAACGCATTAACATTAACATTGTTATCGATAGCAATTTGTTAAACTCCTCGTCTTCTCCTATATTTTGATCGCCTCTCCAAATGGCTTCAAAAAATAGACGAATATCTTAAAGCCCAAGAAGTGAATAACCATTAATGACTCTCTTCCCCATTGAAGGCCATCGGATACATTTTATTAAGATTTGTGGCCCAAAAAATCATTATAATAGTTGTCTCTGTACTTTTTCTAACGTATGTTTTTCTCATCACAAATCAGATAATGTTTATTATTGTCATTATTGTTATTATTATTAGTATTAGAATTAGTATTGCTCTGAGAAATCTGCAAATATAGACCATATAGTTATCAGCCGTTAATGACATTTAGCTTTTATTGAGTATGGCTATTAAGGCTTTCTCCTTATCCAATGGCTCTTTTAGTGCTCTTCTTTATATACAAATACATTTTTGACGAATATATATTTTTATTCATCGATCGACTCGTATGTATTTTAATTGTATCCGTTCTGATACCTGTTATTCTATTTCCGTTAATTAATTACGAAGAATACGTTAAACAATGAAAATATTTGCATAAATTTATAACTCTATTCAGTTTAAAATAGTTATGTTTTAATATTTAAATGATTTGATTCTTTTGTCGCTCGAAAGTAACTGAAAGCTCGAACTTTTAGCTTATTTCTAACTACTAGTGAAAGTAGAAATGACACAATTTTTTGATGATGTTTGCTTTCAATATGATTTTGATTCCCACATTATCTAATAAAGTGCGACATAGAAATCACAGTTTTGTCCTGAGAACAAACTAATGACAATTGTCTTATCACATATAATGTGTTAGGAGGCTCTGTCTAACTATGTTTGTGCTATCATTTCTATCTTTAGACATTAAATTACACTTTTCTGTCTGTTGAACGCATTTTATGACTTTTCCTCAAATTAAATTAGGAACAAAAAAATCTTTTTGAATACAAAAAAATACACAATTATCTCAATTATAAAAAAGTTAATTAATTTTTGAGCCAAAATGTGTTAAAGAATCAAAATTTTTAATATAGAAAATGAGGTTATTTTTTGAATGTTTCTTTAAATAATTAGCTGAACATATTTGTTATGGCATTCATTAAGTAAATCAAATTGAAAATCATTTGCTCTTTTAAAGAGTTTAAGTGAAAATTTAAATCAATTTATTTATAAGTAATTAGTTTTTGTCTCTTATTTTTTCTTCAAAAGTTTTCTATAATTTCAAAATGAGCACAAGTTTTAATAAGTTATGAGAATTTTTTTATAGCACTGTATGGGCTCATGCATATAGTACTACTCAGTCAAGAGGGGGGTTCAGCCAAAAGCGTACAAATGATTGTTCTCCATGTTTAACAATGACATAAGTGTGTAAATGCACACAGGGAGAGGGTAGAGCTCTGAAACTGCTCAAAACTGTGTACGTACTGTGTGTAGTGGCCCTTTCATTAAATCTGAAGTTTTGCTGCTATTTTCCTGACAGACGATCGAGAATTTTGATTTAAAATAATTACTTTATTTCTACTAATATTCCATTACAATCAATTAGAAATGTAAGAAATACTAATCAAAACTCTTTTTCCTCAAAATCTCGTTATCCTTTGGCTTCAATTCACAGTTTGAATCAAAAAAGTCAGAACTTTATAATTATATTTAAGCAAAAAACATATATAAATCATACCCCGAAAGGCTAGTACTCACTCTCATACAGAGAAATAAAGATCGAGGGAGAAAAAAAAATAATTTAAATTAATATCCAGTACAAATTGAAAAATATATATCCATTAATTTTTTATGCCTATCAATAAAACGCTTTATTAATAAAAAATAAATTCTTATTTTTGATAGTCTTATGAATATATTTCAGGTGTGTTTTCAAATAACATCCATTTGGCGATCGCTATAACTTAGCACTGAAGAAGTTTAACAGACAAAAAAATAAATCTCATATAAATCTAGTGTAAAGTCATAACTGGCGTGTCAGTGATTTATCATCACTATTGAAGGATTAGTCTCACGCTATAGTTGAAAGTACGACCAATTATTACAAGAATTGCACTCATATATTATTACAACCAACAGAAATAAGGTAAGATTGAATAGCATTCGACTTTCAAGAATAATAACTATTGTGAACAAAATAGCATTCTATTAGTTGTGTATAGTTTTCGGCTAATTCTGCGTTTTTTGCATTGCTCTCAATTAAAGTAGAGCTTTAAAGAGCTTTAAAGAGCATTTTTTCGCCCACTTAAATGATTATTTAATTACCAATGTATGGAACGAACAATTTTTCTTATATTTAAGTTAATTGCCTATTAATTATACTGTAATTTGCAATCATTTTTGCTTTCGTGGAAAATATGTTTAACTCCAGTTTTAGAAAAATGAATGAAAAATTATTATTTAATGGTAATTATTCCCTAATATTTCAGATAAAAAGTTAAGCTATTTATAAAAGCCTAACAGAAATAGAAAATTATCTAAAAAATATTGATCGCATTCAGTAATAACCGATTACTTAAGTATTTTATAACCTCATAAGGAATTAGTTTTAAAGCAAACTTATTCTTACTTTCTATTACTGTTATTAACGTTTGAAAGTATTGATGAATTGTTAAACACGTGTATGTGTCAGTTCCTCATTGAATTATAGAAAGCATTTTAAATCCGGATTTTATTTTGGTATTGTTAGCGATGAACTACTTTTCCCAATCAATTTAAATTACCTGCTCTTCTATTCTCATACTGACGGCAATATACTATTTGCAGCTCAAATCATAAATAATCAGTATGTGAGACAACAATTTTAACATTTCTAAACTATTTAATGACAATCTTTAACTTATAAATAAAATTGGTTTTCATGCTGCTCAACAAAAATTAGTATAAGTGGAAATATTATACTTGGCTTTCTATTATACATATTCACTGACATTAACTTAATTTTATGTCGAAAAGGAGAAGAAAAGCTATTTTCTTATTGATTCCCTTTATTTTATTTTATTTTTGTATCAAAATTTAGGCCAAACTTCTTGTTAAACGACATTCTCTCTCACTCTCTCGCTCTCTCTCTCGTCTCTCTCTCTCCTCTCTCGTCTCTCTCTCCTCTCTCTGTTTGTCTATCTCTCTGTCTCTGTCTCTGTCTGTCTACCTCTCCCTCTCTTCAACTCTGATCTTAACTCAACTCTCTCTACAGCCAAATTGCTATTTAGATCTATTGAGAATTGAATAGCAATTTTCCAATCAAATAAATACTCAATGTTTGGATTCTGGGTTTGATTTGATTTCCCAATAGATGTTTCACTTTTACTTCAAGTGGTATTTCTTATTCACAAACTAAGCCACAAAAATATATTATACATGCCCTCAGGCAATGTCGTTGAAATAATATTTTTCAAAAGGTATACTAACAGATACTGACTGACTAATATCGATATTATGAACTGAATAAATATTTCATTTCAAAATAAGGGCTATAAATAAGAGAAGAGCTGATAAAATCTCATATGAAATCTTATAGCAATCAAATCATTCATTAATTATATCGTTTATCGTATACCTGTATATACAGTACTCTATTTCTACTATATTTATGTGTACTGTATATGCTTTCTATATCTAATTAAATATTTTAAACATTACACTCCATTACTGTAATGTTTTGCGAAATTATTTTAACTTTCAATTCAATTCTGCCCTAAAATCCTAATTTGAATAACTTTTTCATTGAGATTAAACTGTATTAAAAAACATTATTAAGAAACAGAGTACCGAAATATTTTCCAACCTCTATATTGACATAATATCTATCTATCTATAATCGGATTCTTTCTTCAATATGAATATCTCCCGACTTGTGATTTGAGTTCGTCAAAGCGATAGCCCTAACAATAATAGTAGTGAAAAATCTCTACCGAATTATTACTGTGACTACCAGTTATTCAACTTTTTTACTTTTCTTTTCTTAAGCTTTATATCATATATTATTTATCATTATTATATTGAGTGGAAATGTGTGCACAATTCTATGACTTACATAATATCACAACTGGATTAGTAGTAGCTTATAGTTTATGCGGTGCGAGTATAATAAAAATCGAAAAACCACTATATTTTTCAGTAGTCGTCTAACAAAAATGAATTTTTTTAAAATCAAAGAAATAGTTTTGGGCGTTATTTTTGAGTATTGAAACATTTTCATATTTTTTATGCACTCTTTCTCTAATTTTTTCATATGTAATATATATCGATATGAATCTGCGACCAGTTTTCTCTTATATTCTTTGGTATAAAAAATATAAATAGTTTTGATGGGAATCTTTGAGATAAGGTTTCCATCGGAAAAAAGTTTTTGATCTTAAGAATAGTCTTATGATTAACGAATTGAGGCGAAGCGTCACTGAATTTTAGTTTTCTCGTGAATTTTTTTATTTTTCATTCATTATCTTTTTTTATTCCCTTCTTCTAGACTTCATTTCCTATCGCTATACGAAAAATATTCAATCATAAGAAATCGTACCATTGATTAAGTGATTTCTAATTAGAACTTATCTATGACTTAATAATTATGATTACTTTTTCTTAATTAGTAAATAACTGAAACCCAGAAATGTTTTTATCTATAGCTTAAGCTCTATTTGATTTTAGAAATACAATTAACGCAATATTATTAATCACTTTAAATTCAATTATTTGTAATCAAATGCTTAAAGAGTTAAAAATTTTCTGTGTTATTAATTTACTATTGATTAAAGAGGTTTCACTTGATTAAAGACGAAGTAAAATTAGATCATTTTTCATACGATTTCTTATAATCCGTAATTATGTTACATAAGAAAAAACAAGAAAAAGTAGACGCAAAGTATCAAATATATGAAATAATAGGACATCTGCCAGAATTTATTTTGATTGATTACATTTTTTGGTTTATAACATCTAAAAAACTTTTTTACCCCAGTATTGATGGGTGCGGTCGCCGATCAAGACTTTGGCGACTTTCTGATAGCAGAGCACAAAATTTTATAAAAGTTTCTTTATTCTAAAAATTCAATACTCGATTGAACAACGATTTTCTTTTATTTAAGTCTCACTTTCTGTTAATCAAATTTTCAAACACATTATTATTTATTGCAATCATTAGTTATTTCTTAGACTAAACTTTTAAGTTGTTTATGAATTGAGCTTTTGATAGATTTGAGTCAAATATTAATTTACAGAAATATTTTAGGAGTTTATCATTAAAATCACATTTTCGTTAGAGAAGTGGAAAATTTTTCATAAAAGCATTTATCACGTATTTGTCACATTTATTAAGTATGACAAAAAATCAGCACATTTTTTGGTCTACTTTAGGTTTACTTTACAAAAATTGTCACTTAAACAAAAAGCTTAATCAATCAAAATGTAATTTCTCTTATCATTTGAATCAATGCCAGTGTCATAAGTGATATATTGATACTTTTTCCCGTGTGTCAATCATTATAACAATAGTAATTAAATTATTACAGTAGACACTGCTTATAAGTTACAATTTTAATAATAATTTTAAGCCTAAAAATCATACTTTTATTTAATAACAGATGTATTTTATACTTAAATTTGAATAATAAATAGGATTATTATAGCCTTAATTAGTGCTCAAAAAATGAGAGCAAAGATAAAATGAATGTACAAATACATTAATTTTGATGCTATGAAAAGAGTATTCAACTGTACTGTTGTAATGCTGTTGATAACAATAAAAAATATAATAATCATTGTTATCAAGAATTATTAATTACTGTTTATATGAAAGAGAAAAATAGTCAAAACAGTAATTAATAATAAACAGATAGAAACACGAGTGAAAAGAACCCGAAGAGATGCTACTGTGCTAGTCTTCAATCATAAAACCTTATGAAAGATGTTTAGCTCTCATCAGAATCGATATGAAAAATATTAAATAAGTAGTGAGAGAAACAACTCAAATCATAAGTCATAGAGAGTGCGAGGCTTTTGAATGGCATCAGATATTGTTCACCACTTTTCCACCGATTTTTATATTATCATCAAATGTGATGTTTTTCGGGCATCGGTTTCGCCCCGAATGCTGTCTAACTAATGATTGATGACTTGCGCTGAGGTCAACACTTTTCTTCGGCGTCTCAAGAAGTAGAAAAGTAGAGAGAAATAAGTTTTATAAGTTTTTTCTTCCTCGTGAGCACTACTTCCTAAGCAATCATCAGCTATTCATTCCTTTGCACTCCTGCCGGCGCTTCAAATTCATTTAAAAAGTATGTACACTAATGAGAATCTGCTTAAGGAGTATATCAATGCCTTCGGGATCAATATTATTGAAATTTTTTAATTGATTTTTTTACTTCTACTTTATTTTTAACTCTTAAGAATTCATTAATATTTTTTATTTTTCATACTCTTTGTCATATTCTTTAATTTTTAATAACATATTCTCTTTGAATGTCTAATAATTTTTCAAGTATTTTATTCTGAAGTATCCTTCAATCAGTTATAGTAAAGAATTTTTATTATGAAATACTAAACTTGAGATACATAACAGGGTAAAGAATTTCTAAGAGAAAAAAGAGATTTTGAATCTAAATAATAAATTCCTGTCAGAGATAGTTTTTCATTAAAACCCAATTTCTGTCGGATAAAAGAAAATTTCTGTTTCCCTGCTTTTGTCACATCTTTATTACCATTCATTCTTCAATATTTGACTTTCACTTTCTAAATCTCACCATAAAAAGCAATAAATTTATTAATTTATGCGAATATATAATTTAATAGAAACTCATTTAATAAGTATAATAAGCAATAATAAAACTTAAAGCCTTATACACTATATATAACATTTCATCCCCTAATAGGAGCCACAATGAAAGCTCTAATAGTGCTGTTATATAACTTCAATATCTCAAGCAGTGACATAAGATGTACTTTTATTACATTTCTCGTAAATCATTCTTGAAATTTTTACTGCCATCCGATACAGTAAAACCTATTTTCTTACTTTTTTTTCTCTAAAGCCAAGGACTAATTTTTTATGACTTCATTTTCAGGCATTTATGGCTTCAATTTAGGCTAAAAAGGGTACAAATTTCCTCTCAATTAAAATTAGTGCATAATTATTAAGCATTTAAATTACTTTAAGGCAACTCTTTTTTAGAAAAACATAAAATAAAATCGAGGTTTCAGTGTTAAAATTTTTTACACTTTACTTTCAAACCTATCTTTTATGTAATAATTATTTAATAAAAAAGAAATTAACATTTTATTGATATGTATGTAAAATCAGTATTTCAGTGGAGTAGTAAAACATTTACAATAATATTTATTTATGTAATGATAGGTAATAAAATGTTTTGATTGCTCACAATATGCAAGGTTTGAGTGTAAGAAACATTTTTTATTAAAGTCGACTCTATTTAATATACAAAAGCGTCTCAGAATGTGATTCTATTTACAACACGCTGTGACACATATGAATTATATTATATATTTTGTCATGACTTATATTAGTTTATATATATTTAACTCATATATTAAACTTTTCCTTTCATTCTGGGTGAAAGTGAACAAAAGTAAATTTTATGCAATACTCATCATAAATATTTGAATTTACGAGTATATGCATGTTGTTTGTCGCTCTCTATACGCCTAACTATCTATACAACAAT
Source organism: Nanhermannia elegantula (assembly GCA_034699485.1). Lineage (NCBI taxonomy): Eukaryota > Metazoa > Arthropoda > Arachnida > Sarcoptiformes > Nanhermanniidae > Nanhermannia > Nanhermannia elegantula. Next base: position 3,668 of record JAQGCH010000535.1, on the reverse strand, counting down.
GTCGAGTACCACTTGAGGGTCTGCCACTTTTTATTAATGTTATTGCTTTTTAACTTGAATTAAAGTTTGCACTCTTTTAGAATTTTTAAAACTCGTTGAGTTGTGCAAAAGAGTGTTTCCATAATTTTAAGTTTAATTAGGTTTGAGTTTCTTGTTTAGCAAAATAACTCATTTTCATATCACAGCTCAGATATTTCCATATTTTAATAATTTTGTCATTAATACTATTATCTGAAGCTAAGTCTTATTTGAACCTAATTTTCATCAATTAACAGAAACATTTTCTTTACTGTGCGTATAAAGTGGTTTCACTGTAATTCAATTAATCATAAATAATATTTTTCTTTATTAAAAATACATTTCCCTAAAGAATATCATTTAATGATTATCTCATACAAATTGTTTCGCTCCGCAAAAGCAAAGATCTAATGAATAATGTGTGAGAAAAAAATTTTGAATAAAATTTTTATAAATTATATTCAAGTTTTTTGCGAAAATAAATTGTAATCCTTATTAAATTCATTAATCAATCTCTAAGTATTATTTATTATATGATATCCTATTTATAAATAATAAAAAAAATTAATAATAGCTTTTAATTAAATTTTTTCGATAAGAGTAGTTTCATATCTAAAAACTGCGATATATTTAAGAGAATTAAACTTCTTTTATAAGTAAGAAATAATATTTTCGGCAAACATTGATTTATATTGGGCTCATATAAGAAATAGAGTGAAAATATTCATCATTGGGTGTGACTTAAGAAGAAAATGTTCTGTGGTATTCACCAAACTTATCAACTGTTTTATCTGCTTAAAGATCAGAGAAAATAATATTAAGAAATAGTGTTTCACCAAAAAGTATGTAATATTAAAGTTATACTATTTCTAGAAAACTATTATATAAATATTCTTATAATACACGAGTGGTTGGTGTTACGCACCATTGCCTTCGAGGTCAATTCGGAGGTCCAGATGAATAATATATTGATAGGCATATAATATACAGTACAGACAAGTTATGATATTATTGACAATTTTAATGCTGTAACAGTTTTTGTTTGATTCTACAGACCGTTAACATTGATTTCATATGGTTTCAATTTTTTAAGGTTCAATTTTAATGGGTTTAACTTTGTTATAGAAATATTAACTTCATTAAAATGATAGTTTTTTGTGTTCATGAATACCCACAACTTCTTTATACGATTGAACGGAAATAAATTCCGTGAGAAGTCGAGTTTGACTATTGAAGTCAAGTTTGACTATTTTTTTGTTTTTCTTTTATTGTATTCACAGCTCTGGGAAATCATTCAATGATTTTACTTTTCATGGAATGATTGCCACATAAGATGTGGTGTTTCATGATTTGAAATTGATAGCAGACGGAAAAAATTTTAAAGTATTTCATAATATTCTTAAGGATGAATAGAAAGGTTAGGTTTTGAAATTGTGGTTATTCTTGATTTCTAATAATTGACTACATTTTTTCATTCAGAGATCAATTTTTTCTAAATAAAAATAAATAGAAAAATATATAACCAATGATTATGTCTATCAAGAAATGGTTTCGAAATAGAGTTCTACGAGAAACAGATTTTAGGCACAAATTTTTCTTTCAATAATAAATTTAATTTCAATTTTTCTATTAGTGAATAATTAAAAACCTATGTAAATGTCTAATCAATCACTAATAGTGAATACCTGAATGATATTTAAGTTAATTTATTACTTAATTTCAATCAAACCATTGAAGAGCTGAAGATTTGTTAAACCTTTGAATTATAAATATAGTGAAAGAGAATTTCTGAAGTATTTCTTAAACAAATCAAAACCCGGAATCTCTAAACAGCCATTTGTCTGAAACATAACTTGAGTTAAAAAGGGAATAGAAATACATATATCTATAAATAAAATGTTATTTGAAATCCTACTTAATGTATAATTATTGGGAGCGATCGATGATATAGACCTGTCACAGACACTTCAAATAATAATTGCTATGTTTGTACACATAAAGCCTCAAAAATTGTTTTCCACAAACTTTTTATCCATTTTTCTAATTCACTAACAGTTGTTATTATTCTAAGTCTATAGAACCACAACATTATTATAAGTCTATATTTTCTGGTCTCCCTATCATGCACTGTAAGCTCTTTCATAGCCAGCAATAGCTACTAGTGTTTAATTTTAGAAATATGTACTTTTTCAGTCTGCTCTTCAATTTTTTTGTCGCTACGGTTTAACCAAAATTGTTATGCGATGTTTCACAGAGTTATTTGAACCTTAAATTTTTCTAAACTTCAGGCATACAATTCAGACCGTTTACTAACTACTCATAACCCTCTAATATATTATGACTACAAATATTCAAAAACTTTTTTTAAACACTCTGTATATCATATCATACTTCAAGCTTTAAAATAATCAATTATTCCCTAAAAATCTGACTAATTTTCAAATATATATCTTTTATGTTTAAAATAGATTTTCATTTGCAAGTCTTTTTTGCACAGAACCCAAGTTTTTATTTTATTATTTAAAATATTAGTATATAAACAGTTTTGACTGTACCTGAAAAACGAGTGCCTAAACGATTATAATTATTATTGTTTGTTATACTGATTTTTGCTGCAGATTGTATTCATATTTTAGTGGTTGAGCTATTGTTTTCGTTTATGTCAATGTTTCAGATGTTATAATCAAAACTGACATTTGATGCCGACTTCTGATTCGCTAATTTGAAGACATCATGTCATAAGAAATTGATATTATTAGGCTTTACCTGTATTTTAGGCTCTCATATATATTTAAAAAACAGAAAGTTTTTTCTTTAAATTCTTAGTTTTGTTGTTTAAAAGCTTTTTATCTTATTTTCTAAGCTCAAAAAGCTTTGCCTTAAGGAAAAAAAGTGAATTTTTTTAAACCTGAAAAGTATATTTGAAACTGATATCAGACTTATACATATGATATACACAATGTGCTAGACTTTTATGAGTTTTTTATCTACACTTTTAGTAAATTATCTGATTTATAAGTTGTGAAAAACATTTTTTATTACGAATTTTCAAATTAATTGATAACTAAATTCATTATTTTTTAAATATATTAAATTATCTCAAAATTTCTTGTCTGCTAATAATGATTAAAATTTGAATATAAACTCGTTTATAGTGGAGAAAAAAGTTCTAATCTAAGAAAGCGATCCATTTTTCCTTATTATTCAAGAAAATAAAAACAAATAAAATTATGCACTAATTGAAAATCACATAAAAGCTATAAATCATTGTTACAATTGATTGCAGCGAAAGCTTAAGACCATATCAATCAAAATCAAATTAAAAGTTTATTTAAAAATCGGATAAAATATTAAATCAAACCCTTATAAAAAGTGCTAATTTTTTTAAATAATTACCATTTATTAAGAATAGCATTAAATATATTTAAAATCTCTTTAATTCAATTCATGTGCGAAATGGTAGCAAAAAATTAGTAACCGTTGAAAATAACAATTATACTCATTCATCAAATTATAGTCAGCAAACTCTTTATCTAAAACCTGAAAAAATTGTGTTTATTTTTTGATTGATATTACAGTAGTACCCCGTTATAGTGAACCCCTTTATAGTGAATCCTCGATATAGTGAATGAAAATTTTGGTCAATTTGG
>JAQGCH010000534.1:0-22195 GCA_034699485.1 Nanhermannia elegantula | reverse complement strand
AAGCGGCCCAACTTAGGGTACTTTAGTACTCTTAACAGGGCTGCAGATTAGCTGGAGATAGTTCAGTGTTTCACAGTGAATGTGATTCACACTATCCTAATCTGGCATAAACGGAGTCTATTCTAAGAGTCGGAAAGGCGGGATCTATATTTTTTAAAATAATCATTTTTATTCACCTTCAATAATCGAGTAAAACAATAGATAAAATACAACACACGAATAAAGAGAAGATTCTCTATTTTTCGGCACTTCAATACTTAAAATGCTATGATTGGGACTTAATTACACGTTTTAAAACTTAGAACGAAAAAAATTTTGTCCTAAAATAATTTTGGAAAAAATTGTCTTAAAAATGATTAGTTTTTGAAACCCCTTGAAAAGATGAAAATATTCTTAATGAAATACTAAAATTTTAGAAAATTTCGCAAAAATGTCGGAAAATTTCGGATTTTTTTAATAAAAATTTGAAAATTGGAAACATTGTTGATCATAAACATAGACTTATTTTACACTTTATTTAATGATCGGACTCATTTTATATTATCCGACAGATTGAAGGAATAGAAAAAATTTGGGATTTCTTAAAATGCAGACTCTGATAATGACTAATTTGACAAATTATTGGTCAAGTTGTCAAATAAGTTAACTTATTTGACATAATAATGTTCAACAATATAATGGTTATAATGATCTGCCACTAATGTAAATAAATAAACGCATTTGAATAATTTTAAAATTGAGATTTTGTTTAAAAAATAATAAAATTTTAATGAATTTCGAAAAAAATTATGTTTTTCATAAAATTCGGAAATTTAGCAAAAAAAATGCTAAACATAGGCTTATTTAACTCATTATTTCATGATTGGTACTCATTTCACATTTTCCTTGCTCTCTTCATTATGAAATAATTTTTGAAATATATTAAAATTATGAATAAATCAAATGGCTTTATTAGTAGGATATATTTTTATTCGATTTGCATTCATTTAATAATTAGTATTATTTTGCTGCAAAAGCGAATTCTGTACAATTGATATAAAGATTCATTTTACAACAGATTTCAGATGTAAAGTATCCTATTTTTAACTTTCACTATGAAATTATTAAAATTTAATCTAGAAACCCCCAAAATTTTTTTGAATGATGCTTTCTTTGAGTATAAATGGGCTTAATAAGTAAATTACTAAGACCTGAAGTAACACAGTACGAAATAGGGGGGGGGGGGTCTTAAATAGAATTATAAGAGAGAAAGATAAGAGAAATCGAGTGTGTGTTTTGTTTCTTATTTAGAAAATTCATTATTTTCGCCCCTCCATTTAACACACCTAGTGCCTCCTTCTAGTTTATCCATATAATTGAAAACTTTATTAAACTTTTGTTAAACTTTATTGATATTTTTGATAATATATCTAGGGTTGTTTGTTATAAACCATTTGTTTTAAAACAATGTTTTAAAAGAATTATATATAACGTCAAAATGATTTAAAACAATTACTAAAACGCATTCACGCAATAAAACAGATAAAAATGTTTAACTCGTGCGTTAAAAGCGTTCGACCAATATCTGTGGTCAATAATTTTAGAACATTAAAAACGTTTTAATACAAATAAATGTTTAAAACATTTTGATTTTCCTACTTTCCCCCTAAATATACAGATATCATAAAAATATAGAGAAACATTAGCCTAACCAGTAAGTTACTCATTTTCTATAGCTTTCTTTACAGGGCTTTACAATTTTGAAGTTTCAAACAATTTTATATAAAATTGTATAAAAAGAAAACGTTTTAAAAAATTTATAAACTAATAAAAATTTTGTTCAAAATCTGTAACCTAGACTTCTATTGTCCAGGTTTTATTCAAAACTTCTGCCTGGAAGGAGTGGTCAAAATCTGGACGTCTGGCAACCGAAAGAAAGATTGCATGAATAGAAAAAAATTCGGATTTCCTAAAAAGTAGAGACAGTGATAATGAGATATTGAAAGGTGCGTATCGTATGTTATGCGACGTCAGGAGTTACGAGCTATTGAAACACTACTTTCTGTGAAATGTTGGGATAATTGCTGTTAATTATGATTAGTTGACTCTCTAGCTGTCGATAGGGTTACAAATAAATCACATTTAAAATATTGTTTATTTCTCTAAAATACAAATTCAATGTTATATAAAACTGTTAAGTAAATGAGTTTATGGTCACAACACGTGTATTCTTTTTAAAAGCCAAACAGAGAGTGAAATATTTTTATGTTTAGATTTACCTTAACTTTTCTGAACCCCCTAAAGGTTCGCTCAACAACTTCATTATGCATGTAATAATCACTGGCGTAGCTACCTATGGGGCTAAGGGGGCTATAGCCCCCCAGGGATTTTCCTGAATTTAAGTGTAGGTCTGTAGCAATTTTAAAAATTTGTCATATCTTTGATTTTTCCTAAGACTAGCCCTCAACCAGAAATTTCTAGCTACGCCACTGGTAATAATATTTATAAGTTCAAAAATAGGTTTGAGTAAAATATCATACCAGGGAATGATATTGATTACAATTAAAAACTGTTAAAATTTTTCTTTGAAAACTCAAAGCATTATTAAAACTTAAATAATTGAATGTTACTTTAGTTTACGGACCGTTAGAGCAATAGTAATATGACTACTCATTATCAATCATTTTTGAAAAATGAGAGAAATGCAAACTAATATATTTCACATTATATCAAGTTATGTATTGATATAATTACAACATTTCAGTGCATTATTAAAAAGAACTACAAACTTATGTTGGATCCATTCTGAAGGTTGCCATTGAATACATTTAAAATTAATAGAAATAAAATTAAAGTTAGCTTTGATTTACATAATTTGTTTAATATCGATGAATAAAAGAAATGTTATTAACGAATGAATTGAGAACTCCCTAAGAATGAATGTTTATTTGAAATAATATTGAAGTGAATCACCAAACTTTAATACACATAGTATTCATGCTTCTAATCTCACCCAACATTATGTAAATGAGCACAAATGGCTTTGAAATTATATGAGACTGTAAGGTGTTGTGCAGCAGAGCTGCTCTCATTGAAGTAATGGAGCAATCATGCAATCATGCGGTAAACAATAAATATAAAAGCAATTCATAAGGAAAAGTGCGAAATCAAATTAATGCGATAGTCCTGTGCGCGTTCTTTCCTATGAGCACAATAGCAATAGCTTTGTTAAAAGCAATTTTGCTAAGGATGGCAATAAGCGTAAAACTAAATGACTCATTAAAATATAACTTTTTTGCTATCTTTTTATCATTGGCAAAATTGTGAATTTTTGCTTATTTTGGAAATAATATGAACTCTTTTCATATTATATTTAATTTAATCTTTTTGATCAATTAGTTTCGCTTCATTTAAATAATTAATCTATCAAATAATTCAAAGGCTGAGACATTTTTAGTGCTTTAACATAAATATGGCATAAATATACATAATTTTGCATTTTATCTTTTGTTTAATAATTAACTTCTCCAATATAGACAACCCTTAGTTTATGTTAAACAAGGGTAAAAATAAAGCCCAATTCATACAAATATTAGAATATCAGTGCAATGTTTGGCCAATCGAAACATTGAAACGTTTGACACGATGAACGCCTATCTCTAAACCCATTTACATGATGAACGATGAAAAACGATTGGGTTCAAGCAATATGACCTCAATGGTAACTCTTAATGTTTTCATTTAGTTATACACTAATTTAGCTCTCAATTACAATTTTGAATTAAATGCTTCCATAGATATTTGTTAGTAAAACAATCAATATTTGCACAATTTATAAGTTATAAAGAGAAATATGAGCTCTATATAGAGTAAAAGGTAAAACAATTTTCATTACTTAATGTAATCGCTTTGAGCGTTTAGTGTTATGAGAGCACAGGCAGAGCACAGGAAGTCATAAATGAAGATTTAAAAATAAGTTACACGATTAAGTCTTTATAAAATACCCACACATTGGAAAATATTCAAAAAAGTATAATTTAGTTCTGTAAGTGATAATTGTGTTGTAAAACTTATTATTAAGAATTTTCTATTACTAACAAGTAGTGAAGTAACACATGAGATGTAATTAATCTTAACACATCTTATGACACTATGTTATTAAGCAAAACCTGTTTTATTGCGAAACTTAATTGTCTTATTTTTCAAATTTATGTATAAATGATATTTTTTGCTAATTTCAAATATGTCTAAATTGTGCTCAGAATTATGGTTCATATAACAAACTTTGCACAAAAATACACAAATTTGAATGATTTCCACAAATTTCAGTGAAGCGATACTTTCTTCGACTCAAGAAAGGAGTTCATATTACCAGCAATGCATTGATGTTAAGTGGATGCATAATGTGCTAAAGTCATGCCATCATCGAGTTAATCCACAACTTAAATGGCTTCATCGTCTCTCTCCACCAAATCTCGCCCAAACCACAAAATCTCTTGAGAGCAAGTTTACAAAAATGCTCTTTAATAAGTTATGTCGAATATATGATCACGAAAACAAAAATAAGTCTAAACCCACCAAAAAATGCCTTTTGATGAATAGCAGCATATCATGCGATCCCAAATTATCAATAAAGAAAACTAAAAAATAAAGAGTAAAGAGAATGAACTCCTAATACTGGTGCAAAACATGTGACCTCAAATATGAAAGCAAATACAGGCATTACCTTATTGTATATTTATGTCTATACTGTCCTAAAGAGCGGTTTTCTTTTAAGCCATCGAATGTACGAACTCTTCCTGAATGAAAGAGAAAAATAGAGATTTGATTTTCTTTCATTAATTTAAAGTTGTGAGTTGGGCAACACCTAAATCTGCCGTGTGCTCACGCTTGTTTCCACCCAAAATCTCACTCTTTTGTGGAGACGGGTGTATCACATTGCGATCTTAAGGGCACAAATTACAGCAGATAAAGTAATATATGTTTAGCTCAGCTTTAGATAAAAACCATTTTTCCACAAATTTTATGTCACATTATACACACCAAAAATTCTCACCTATTGCGTGATTATTTTCACTCTTCTTAGGAGAGCTTTAATCAGAAAATAATATGGGATCATATTAAGTGCGCTATGAATTATAATTTATTATTTTGCAATCTCTCACTTTTGAAAATATTAATAACGTTAGACTTGCTTTGGGTTGTTCTGTAATTTAAATGCTGTGCATAGTATTGTTGTGTTTTGTGCAACAAAACTATGCAATTTTCTACGAGCATAACAATTGTTCATATCAGACACCATTTCTTTTATAAATAAGTTTTTTACTTATCCTTAAATTTTAAAGTTTGATTTATTGAATAAAATGATCAAATTTTCAATTTTAATATATAACTCGAATCACATTTTATAATAGATAGTAAATTAGTGTTAAAATAAAAGTTGTTTTTTCTAATTTTAATGTAATTCAAATATTTTTTGTAAACTTTAAGATTATGGAAAAATAATATTATGGTCTGTTCAAAATCACTGACTCTTATAAGATATGGTTTACTATAAGAAACCAAATAAAAAACTTATTTATTTTTTATTCATTGATCATAATAAATATCATTAGAGAAATTTATTATTGGAAAATAATTTTTCAGCCAATGACAACCTCTCTTTTGAATAGAAAGAATAGAGTTTGTAATAAAATATTCAGTCAATTCCGTGACGGTCGCAAAAAGTCTCTTATTTCAATTTTCTAAGCTTTGCAATAGTTATGTTAGTGTACGACTTATTCAATCTATATATATGAGGGAAATTCAATTAGAGAACGTAACTCGAAACCTATCATTATGACACGACTCATGAGCAGATGGAAACTTGAACCTCAAGACTCGTTATTATTATATGAAAGCTAATTTTTGTTGGGTCACATCAACTTTGCTTACTATAAGGATTTCACTATATATACAGTACTTAAATAATGAAATTAATTTTGGTTATCATGTCTCATGTCTCGTTAAATTAGCAAACCATATATCTATGTATTTATATCTTAGCCACTTCTCAAATCAATTCATTTTTTAATTAGAAAAATTGTATGTAAAAAACATTATTTCGGTGGAAAAGTTGCTACTAATTAAAAGTTGGCAATTCAGACAACAGTCTAACTAACGAGTAATAGTAGAAATATTTTGAATCAATCTCTTTATGCTTTTTATTTATAAACAATGATTGAGCAAAATTAGATGTTAAAAATTAATATCATAAAGAATTGGAAGAATGAAGTGCCAGAGCAATGCAGGTGGTCTTCATACTGGCCCCCAGGTATAGGTATAAACGCCATCAAAAGTGCCGCTGTTATGGCCCTCGAGACCCAACATAACTTTTATTATTGTAGATTTGAAATCAAATTCAACAAAGTTTCGATACACTCACCTTCTATTCATTTTTGTTTTTGCTATTTTTTAAATTAAATGAATCGCATTTTTCTATTGCTTCCCATTGTATCCATACTTTCTTATTTCTAAACTCATTTTAGATTCACTTAAGCCTATGTTTATAACTTATTTCATACAATAATTATTATTGACAAAAATCTAAATTTTTTAAATACGTTTGGATCAAAGTTTTATTTTTATATTGTAAATCATTTAGGGATATATTATTAAAATTAGAAAATCACCACAAGTTAATAAAGTACTAAATATTTTAAACCTTTTCTGTGAGCATTTGTTTTTTATTATATTAAAAAGTTTTACAACTTTTTAATTGTTTAAAACAAATAGTTTATGACATGTAAATGAAATATGCTTTGGCTTTAACTACATGTTTATAGTGTTAATACTGAATCACAGTATAATTAGTTACAAATAAACTATTATTAAATATTGTAATATAAATTGCATGACAAAAAATACATAAGAAACCTCTTATAAACCAATTTACAAAGTTAAGACTTGAGCAATATTTCTTTAATCTATTGTCTTGAAAATTCAATCTCAACCCATAGTTCTTAACAATTACAGAGCATAACAATTTACATAATAAAAATCGAAAAATATTCAAATCTTAGAATTGCAATTGAGAATTGGGATGTCAACACTTCATTAAATCAGAGTTGAAAAAAATATCATAGGGGGCCGAGGTATACAATTTCAGCTGTCAATTTTCTTACAAGGGTCTAGTGTTATATAGAATTTTAAGTTTATTACCATTTTGAAATTATATTTAATTATAAGGTTGTTGAATTTTTGAACTTTATCCCACTTTTCATTGAAATTAAGTATATTTCACCAAAAAAAGAAAAGTATTTAATTATAATTTAAATATTTACGAACCTCTCAAATATTTTAGATTTTATAAAAAAATTTCCTAAAAATACCCAAAAACTGTATAATCATTATATTTATTATGATTCAGTAAAATATAAGTGGTATTTAAATAAATATAATGTTAGATTTTGATTAATAATGATGTTTCCTTAGCTTAAAATATTTATCTCATATCCCGGTAATAAAATATTGTAAAGTAAATTTGGAACACTGAACGATAGATATATTTATATTCAAGAGTACGTTACAAAATATCAGTAGCATGATAAAAATTTTAGAAAAAAGAAAACACATATCGATTCAAATAAGGGAAACTTAATTCGAGAAAACCAAGTTCTAGGAAAAAAAATTTCGGGCGAACCAAATTCGAAGAAAAAAGGAAGGCTTCTGTATATTAATGTTTATTAACTGGCAAGTGGTTAAGTAATGAAAATTTTTGTAATTAAAGTTAGGATTTCATCAATTATTTTAAGATCTAATTTCACTATTATTGAATTTTTTGGACAGGATTCAGAAAACTTATATCAGACTATAAAGGTCGCTTATTATGAAATTTTATTGTCCCAAATTGATTGCTGCTAAAATTAAAAAGTGACTTGCACCAAATTTATTTGTTAATCAAGAAAACTTATGGTATAAGTTAGTTATTTCATAATTGAAATTTCAATTTATTTATTATAAAAATAAAAAGTATTTGAATTAATACAAAATTTTCATATGCACATCATTAATAATAACAAGTTTGTTATAAATCCAAGTATTTCTCTCAAGTAATACTAAATATTAGTAAATATCATAAATAGTATTATGATTATTATTTTTTAAAAATAAAATAATAATAAGACCTTTGTTTGTATGTAAAAACAGAGTTTTTACACTTACAATATTGTCTAATTCTTTCAATTTTTCGATTTTTACCCTTATATTTAATAATTATAAATTACATATAATCAGTGGTTTTTCGTAATGATTTGAGATTTAAAAAATAATTTTATTGAAAAATTTATGAAAACAAAAATTTTGATCTTTCTATTGGTGAATTAAATAATTTATTAAATTAATCACAATATTCGTAATAAAATCTTAACTTTAAAAATAGTTTAAATGAATGATAAAATATTGTTCAAAAATTAACACATAATAACAATTTAGAAATTTATTTTCAATTTTTTTGTTTACTAGTTTTACTTCTTAAAAAGTCGTGTCTATAGTTATAGTATATACAGTATTATAATTACGATGCAAGCAATTTAAGGAGATCGAAGAACTCATATTACAGTAGAGAGGTATACATAACTTATAAGTAAACTCCTTCGGAACATATTGTTAGCCAAAAGCATATCATTGTTGATTTGAAATTAATTGGTAACTGACAATAATGTAGGCATAGAAGAGATGTTGAAAATATGGAATACCGTGTATAACGATCGCTGAAAGGGCTAGAAATATGATTTTTTGCATAATAATTCTTTCTAATTATAAAATATTGGTGGCATCATAATTACATGTTGTTTTAGCCACTTTTGTAATGGGATATGGGGTACAAGTGATTGAGCTTTACAGGGGATCAGAATTGAGAGAGACGTAGGATTCATTTGCACATTTTGCTTACCATAACTCCAATTAGGGCGTAACTGACCATTTGGGCGAAATATTTTTCATCATGAACGGGCATTAAGATTATTACGATGCCACCCAACAAGCCAGGATGCGACTACCTTTACCACTCTTCTCATTATGATGTCTTTGTTTTGTTAAAAATGATTGTTTGATGGCTGATCCCCTTCTTTATCATGTCGGCTCTCTCTCACACTTCTTGTACTTCGTTAACGTTAGTGCAGTGATGGCACGAACTCACCTTTGACATCATCAACATCTCATTGAATGGGCATTTACGTGCTTTCAAAAGTGATGCTTAAACATAATTGATATTAGAATTTGACTTGTCTTTTGTATATTTCTTCACGCAAACAATCATGATTACGATGAACAAAATAATTGCTGTTAAAGCGGATTTTCATTATTACGTACTGTACTGTACAGTACATAATTCAATTTTATTTTTGATAAATATCATCCCATATCTCTAATAATAAAATGATCTCTTGTTTTTACCCTTAATTAATTGTATTTATTACCGAATTTGGGTTAAAGCACAAAATTTAGTGTATATAATATACATAGTGTATTGAATATACCTGTAGTATAGTGTAGTCCCAAAATTGGGTCTCAAACGAATTAAAGATGGAATCATTAGAATTTGAGCAAAAATTTCCTTGGAAAATCACTTTTTGTTTATAAGAATGATTTATTATTTACACCCATGGCGAAACTAAAGCAACACTTGTGCTAAAAATCGAAAAGTGTCAAAAAACTTATAAAAATAGATTCACTTTCACGACTGAGTCACAGCATATTAGTTATTATTTAAAAGTTTATGAATTAAATTGAAAGAATGAGCAAAATTTTGATCTGTTTTTATCAGAGGAAAGAGTCATTAGAATGTTTAAAATGTAGTTTTTTTGGATTTTGATTAATATTTTTGCTAATATTATAGTATAATTTCAAATTGATTATCACAACAAAATTCTTAAGCTCATAAGTTATGCAATGAGATTAAGCTTATCTTTTAGCACATTGTTTTGGACTTGAGCTTTACTGGACAGTCTTATCCTAAGCTAAGCTAAGCTAAGCTCTATCTTGAGCTCTACACTCCTGTAGAGCATATAATATTCACAATCTTAATGACTTGATAATACTATGATAGCACTGGTATAGCGGGCTATCCCTATCAGGCATGGATCAAATATTATTGACCACACACATACTCATATACAATGCATTCCATTAGTTTGGAAGAAACTGAAAAGCCTTAAAAGCCTTATTTTGGGCCTGTGCTTATCAATTACATGACAGCACCTCTTATAGAGCGCTGTCATATTATTATTAATATTATAATGATGTTGGCATGTAATATAAATTATAGTATAATATATACAGGTATATGTTCAGTATATAAATAACTTCTATTCGGAATTTTTTGCAGATATATGGGTTGCCAGCAATAGCCTGTCTTAATGACCCTCAATGATGAAGACTTCTTGAAGAAATGACATATGCGGCAGCTTTTCTTGTTGTTTAGGCTTTTATGCATTAGGTGTGAAACGGGAGGAACACTATTCATGAGCTTTGGTTTGCCTTTATGCCGCCTAACATCACAGTACAATCAATAATTTTTCACGATTTCTATCTTAACATTTTGAACGAACGCCACATTTTCTTTGAGCAAATAGTATTGGCTTCAAGCGAATGATGCATAATGTCCTCAATTAATCAACGCTTAGACTATGATTAAGACGTTCTCTTTTAACTTATGAGCAATTGCTTGAATAAGTATTTGCCCCGAATTATGCCCTTTAAATACAATTAAACCATTAGACAAAACTAAATGCCTTTTCAAAAGTTATCTATTATTGTGAATTTTTAATTAATGTGTTTCTGCTTTCATAAAAATTATTAATTTTACTGTATATTAAATAATAATAATAGTTATCAATGATTAGCAATTTTGAGTAAAAATAATTATAGCCGAGAGATTATATCAGCATTTGTATTACATTTAAGATTTAGTCTATAAGAATTGATTTCTAACTTACCTATTCATTAAAAAAATCTAACATTTTCACTGATAGTTTGATGCTTAATATTTAAACTTATAAAATTGCTAAAAATAATTTCTAAGGTTTACCTTATTCAAATTTTCATCAATTTATTGAACCTAAATTAGCTTAATGAATCAAAATGTATTTTTATCTTTAATATGCAATTTGAATACCACATCTCAAAACTGAAATTATGATCAAAATAATGTATCCATAGAATATATTTTAACCTAAACTGGTAAATAATTTGATTTTACTCCTATTTTGTAAAGCATTTAAATTCTAAATATATAAAGTTTATATGATTCGAAAGCAAGTGATGCAAAGTTCCAAATGTTGATAATCTTCAAAATTAAACCGAAATTAGGCATAAATTGAAGTGAGATATTTTTGCAAAATGTTTATGCTTTACAAGAAGTTCTTAAATTAACAATTTTAATCATTCTTATCGTTTTCTGAAAACTAGACTTATTCAATAATTGGGTACATCGTTAGCTATGTTATCAGAAATCTCTGTTTCTCTGCCTGTGTGTCTTGGTTCTCTTCTCTGTTCATTTCATATCTCATATCGATCTGTGTAAGATTCAGTTACATGAGAAACGGAAGGACAATATGTAACATCAGCATTAAAATTCTGTGCATTCATTAGAAGAGATGCAATATATGAGATCCCATTGCTTTCAGGAGCACACAAAGAATAAGCACAGAATATTGGTCACGACAGTACAGAACATGAATATATTTTTATCAATGATGTTATAGTACACCAGTATATAAAAGCATTAGTGAGGAATTTTAATGAGTATTACCCTATCTTGGAATCTGTGCGTTTGGTTGTTAGCGATGCCGCTATTACTTACTTATTATTACTCAAAAGTAACAGCTATTTAAGTTCAGTCAGAGATCCTTAATGGTGATGATCATAAGATGATATCATTAAATTTTATTACTTTCGAATCATTAATTAATAGCAATAAAATGTAAAAGTAGAACAATTTAACGATTAAATTGCTTATGAAATCAGTAATCAATTTAGGAGTGAAGTCACTCTAATAGCATATTAATGGTGAATATGTATGAAACTATGATTCATAACTCCTATTATTTATAGTATAGACTTATAGGCTCTTTATAGACCGTGAATTATGCAAAAATATGACATACTATATATATTCAACATTTTCGTTTGAATGTAATTTTGAAAAATTTAAATTCATGAAATACTGCTTCTGTTCAAGTTGGATGACTGACCAAATAGCTGACTGTTCCAAATGAACGCTATTCTCATTCTCTTCTATCTCTTTTGCTTAAAGTCATACTCATTTTAATATTTGTAATCAATCTTAGTCTCAATTTGAAAGTATAGTCGTGAGAATAGGAGCTGGCAATGAAACTTATGCTTAATATTGATTACTTTCAAGATGTTTGATAACATTTTGATAATCTAAAAGTTATATATAAAAAATAGTGGCTTTAGTCTAGTCCTAAGATATTTTAGTCTTCATTTAGTCCTTTAGTCCTGAAACCTTGTTTTTATCTCATTTTCCGAAATATTTTTTAAAATAAACAATTTCTATTTTAATTTTTTGATACATTTTTGAATCCTAGAATACAATTAAATTATGGCATTAAATGTTTGTCAAAAGACCTTTATAATTTTATAATTTATTTTAATGCACTCAAATATTTCCAAGAAATTTCTACAAAAATTTTAACTTTTAGCCCAGACTTAGTCGCAACTTTAGTCTTTAGTCCTGGAGAATAAGATTTCTTTAGTCTACAGTAAATTCAAGACTAAAGAGGGGAACTATGCGACCGTGTTGTCACCGAATTGAAAAATATTTTTATGGCATAATTGTCATGTTATGCCATAACTAAAAATCCACATAAGAAATGCTACCCGGCATCAGCGTCATAGATATCGCATCTTAAAAATCAGATTTCCCATTGAAAAGCAATTCATTAAGAATTGAATATAATTAACACTATTAACTTAATAAGTTGAATAACTCGAAAAATATTTGTCTAAATCAAATGTTTTCATTTTCGAATTTTGCACCAAAATATGACTATAAATCGATTTTAGGTTTATTTGATTTTGATATCTGTGATCGATTTAATAATAAGTATTTTATATATCAATTATTATGTAAATTTTAACATAAATTGAATTCAATGCTTTTCAATGGGAAATCTGATTTTTAGATGCGATATCTATGACGCTGATGCCGGGTAGCATTTCTTATGTGGTGACAACACGATGGCATAGTTCCCTCTTAAGACTAAGGCTTTAGTGTAGTCCTTTAGTCCTGTCTGTACACTACTTTATAATTTCTGATAAATTGATTTTAGAGAACACTATCTGATGAAAAAAGTACAAAACTTGTAAAAATTAAATTTAAAAACTTGTTTTAGTTTGAAATATAATCATCAGATAATCATATGATTTATGCTTTTTATGGTATGTGGTTGTCATAATATGCAAATATATAGCTTTTGTATATGACTTGTGGCATCCTTTTAAAAGAATCTTAAATTCAAAAACTAAAAAGTATAGATAAAAATTAATTAGTTAATGATTTAATTAACTAAGTGTTATTTCAATAATTATAATCATCGTCTCGATCATAATTTTGTACTTAGGCTCAGGCTTAGGCTCAGACTCGGAGCTTTCGGGCCTATGGACAACGTTAGTTATAAGTAAACTTACATTATTCTTGTTTTTTGCTTATAAAAGAATACACAGAAAAGATAATAATAAATAGATTGTGACAAGAATTTAAAGCATTGGATACTTTGGTTCGCACAAAAAATAAAATCTAAAAATAAAGTTATGCGTCGCTATAACATGGCTTCTTATCATATTTACATCAGACTTCTTCGATCTGAGTGTGTTTCAAAAATAGTATTTGTCTCTAACACAATATACAGGTATTGTCTCTCTTCTCTTACAAGTTTTCTAAAATTAATATAACACAATTGGCTTTGTTTAATCATAATATAGAGTGTAGTTCTTTAATAAACAATGTCGTTAATACATTAATTAATTAAATGAAGTTATTTTCAATTCATAATATACAGTCAAAACAGTTGTTTCAAATTGTTTAAAAATTCTAAAAATTAATTGTTCAGTTCGTTTGCTTCGTGTGCTTTAACCATATGTATAATCAAACATTGCCTTAATTTCATTAAAATAAACGTTAATTAAACTTATGTTCGAAATAGTGATTGAAAAAATAGTACCAATGCCATGGAATGGTATTGGTATTGAGAAAATCTCAATGGAATGATATTGAAATTCAAAAATTTAGTGGTATTGGAATGTTATTGGGATGAGCTTTCACTCATTTGAGACATAATTATTGATTATTATATCAATTATTAACACTATTTGAAACAATACAAATGAAACGCATTAAAACGCATACAATAGAAGCAGTGAAACACTTTTTATATTCTGTAATACAATACCGCAAAAACTAATAAAACTTATTGAAACGATATGGTATAGGAATCGTATTAAAATTCAAAAATTTAGTGGTATTAGAATGGTATTAGGATAAATTTTTGTGTTTTTTAAATCACTAGTTCGAAATCTATGTCAAATTAATATCAAATTTAAATATAACTTATTTGAAATTTGAGATACAATAAAGATTTTTAAAAAACCATCAGATTTACTAACCTATAGCTTCCCCTCCCTCTAACTTAATTTAAATAAAACGCATAATATGAATATATTATTAAGTAAATGTTTATTAGAGGTAAAGAGAAGATTATCAAATGTGATGAATTTTCTAATTAGATCACAAATAGCTAAACAAAGATAAAAACTATTTAATTTATCCATTAATTTGAATAAGAAGACAACGACACAAAGACTGTATCTTACAATTATTGTGGTAAAAATATTTTAGGTCTGTTTCTTCAAAAAAAAAAGATTTTTTATGGAATTTAACTCTAAGACTGAATGCCAAAAAATTTAAGTTGAATACAAAAGATAATTAAGTTGAAACTCTTAACTGAAAGTTCTTTTTTACAAAGATTTCTAAATTTTAAAAGTGATTAACCAGAAAAATACAGTTAATCGCTTTTTTAATTAAGAGTAAATGATTCTTCGAATATCTTATATGAGATCACAATAATAAATTGGGCTTAAGTGGAGTCAAAAATATACAAATTTATCTCCACCTTCAAAGAGGTGGATTTGGAATTAATAGGGAATCAGTATAGTGTGGAACTGGAGTGGAATTTGCTATAATCTTAATGGAGGTCAGATAGGGGTGAGGTTAATATTTCTGTGAATCTATTTCAACTCCAACCTCAGCTAATTATTAAAAAACCAACATAATTATACCAAAATGAAACAAAATTATAGCAAACTTCTGCTATTTTAATAAACATATATAAAATTAATGCAAACGAAACGAATGTAAAACACAAGCACTAACATTAAAAGCAATAATCCTATGATTCAAGCATTCAAATACTGTAATTCAATACTCTATAACAACTTAAACTATTTTATTTGATAGAAGTGAATTGAATTAAAAATAAATTCAAGAATTTGGAGTAGATGTGGAACTAGAATTGGATTTGAATAAAGCATAAATTGAGTGGAAGTGGAGTTTTGAATGTTTACAATAGTTGGACTCTAAGTTTGGTAATCCGTTTGCCCTTTTTGTTAATTATTATCAATTTTTAAACATTGAGAAAATTATGCTCATTAATGAAGATGTGAATTAGTTTCCCCTCATTCGGTTTCTTCTCATTCGTTTGCTTTTAGGCTTATATCTTATAGCAATAAACTGTAAACTGCAACTATTGACAGTTTTTATTGAATTGAAATTTGTTTAATAAGTTGCTTCATATTTGAAATAAGTTCTGATTATCAAATTAGTACAGTACAAAGTATTTGTAGATCAATAATTAATAATTTAATTATAGGATTGAATAATAATTATTATAATATTGATATACATTGGTATTTGGTTCATAACATAACATTCAATTTTCAGTAGACCCCAACTTTACCCACTTTTAGAGATAGGATTTTACATTTTTTATCTCTGTGTTGGTATGGGATAATGTCACGGGTCTGCCGAAAACAGAGGATATGTGGCTGACACATAACCGGCAATGAATAGCAATGTCCTGGGCTTGAACTGACCAATCTTTACTCACAATTCCTCCATATTTGAACTGGTACTCTGACTCCAAATAGATATATGCTGTTCAACTGAACCTTCAATGAAACAGCAATTTTTAATTAAAATAGCTGTCTAATATTCATTTATCATAAGAAAGCAAAGTTCGGTGATAATCATTTATTCGGTTGAATTAAATGCAGGGAAAAGAATGGATCTTATGAATGAGTATAAATTTGCATAAACACTTAAAGCACATTTATGCTAAACTTACATAATTAAACTTCTTTCCAAAAAAATGCAGCACATAATTATTTTCTGACTTCACTCTACAAGCTTGTGATACCTTAATAAATCATTCAAAGCGTATACTTTTGTCATTTGAGAACATCTTTAAATTTTGTTATGATAGCAATTTTCGTAATTGAAAGATAACAGACTAAAAGGTTATATATTGTTCTCATAGGAATACTTTGGTCGGAATTTCTTAATTTGAATTTGATTAATATCGGAACAAAACAACTAATCATTCTTTTATAATAATAATAGACAAAGATTAGTTTTATTTTTAAGATTTAGAATAAATTGAAACAGAAGTATATTATAAGTTTAAATGAAGTTCTAATTTTTCAATGTCTACAAATTATAAATCATTTGAAGGAAACAATTTATATTATATGTACTGTAAACGCATTGTTCAAAATAAGCTAATATATTATATAAAGTTAAAAAACTCTCAAAAAACTAAGTTATTAATAGATTTAAATTTAAAACTTTCATGTTATACATAGTAGAGGTAAACATATCATCAAATACTGCGGCCCGATCTGCCCGAGCCTGAAAATTTAAAAATCTAGCCCTCCCGACCCGCCCGAGATTTTAAAGTTACATCAATTTATGGTATATTAAAAATTTTTGAATTTGTAAAAATAGCAGTTAATCAATCATCAATTTTTAAATATAAATCCATAGATTATTTAAATAAAGCTAATAATAGTAGAAATACATTAATTTTTAATCACATATGTATACAGTAGAGTACAGTATACAGGCATACAGTATTACAGAAATATTTGTTAAAGTATTCGCTATAACACAGTATTTATTATTACAATTAAACGAATAACTAAAATGATGCGATCAAATGATCAAATATAGAGCGATGTTTATACTGCAGATGATGATAGTTTGACGGTGAAGAGGAAACTGTCATATCTGAATGTTTGGCAACTCTCTCAAACTGAGACAAGAGTGAGATAAGATAAATAGGAGACATTCTTAAGAAGATCCCTTCTATGAGTAGGACTACATCTATTCATGTTGAGTGTCTTCTAATATTCTTATCGTTTTGATCCCATATGAACCGACAGCTGAGTTTGCTTTCTTTACGCTCTACCGCCGCAGATATTGTTAGACTTTTCTAACTTTTTCATAGACTAATATAACTTGAGTTTCGTTATACTCTTATTCAAAGTGACAAAAATTTTTGGTGTAAATCAATGATAGCATAAAAGCTAGTGATAAAGTCTAACACTATAGCCAACTCTTCTCATTCTATTAGATTGTAAACTGTTTTAAAACTAATTTACTTCAATTGTCATAATAAGTACGCAATGATATGATCTAATGCTTGAGAAATGTTCGTCTCTTGAGAAATACTTTTTGCCACTTCAATAATAAGATAAGAAAAACGCTCTTACCCTTCAGAATCTCATTTTTTAAAGCAATGACAACTCAAGTATATTTGTCGATGACATACATTTTAATTTAGATGCTGTTCATCTCCCATATCATCTCATTTATTATTGAGCTTCACATTCCTGTGGTATACTTATGTAATTCTCACTCAAAAAATATATTTGTTTTTTATATATTGACTTATCTGTAGGCTCTCTATCTTCGCAAACCAGATGACAATTGAATTGCGTTCCCGAGAGAATCAATCAAATAACCAATTTTGAAGTGAAGTCTAGTATTATATTGCTTTAAGTTAAGAGAAGATGAAAGTTAGTGCTCAACAAATGTAATAAATAAATAACTAGTTTGAGAATACCTTAATTGAGTCAAATTACTTTATTTTGGGAATATGTCAGTCATCGACATCGAGATTAACTATTCTAACGACACAACACACAGCTTCGGAGCTCAACATTACATACATTTTAGGCAAATTGAAGTTTCAAAATTGCAACACATATGAAGTACTACTTTGTAATTTAGTTGGGAATACGCGGCGCTTTCAACAAAGTGTGTGGTCGTCTAAAATGTCTAAGATTTTAAGCACTTCTTGTATTCAAAATACCAAACTTGCACTTCAACTAACTCTCTACTCATTTCTTTATGATTTGTGTAATTCATTCTTAGAGGTAATGATTGCTTATTCTGTAATGCAATGTCGTGGAAACGGCCAACTCGTCACTTACAATACACTTAACATTACTTTCTCTAATATTTTTTGCATAAGTATGAGAAAGATTAAGACTCTGTTCATTTCTATGCTCCAAACCATTTGATTATTGTTGAGCATTATTAGGATGCTTTAGAATTACTATTTTGCAGACTATAAACTACAGCCTGTAGTCTTACTATAAACCTAATTTAGCCACAATGTAATGACCGAAAAAGTATTGGCTCTTTGATAGCAAGTATATAAACAAGAATATGAGTACAATAGCACAATGGTCTGCTCGTAATAATAATTATAATGCGTGTAATATTTCTATTGGTTCTCAGGTAATTGGATGTCACCTTATGGCCAACAACTATATCAATGTTTTATTGCATTTTGTCCTATAATAGCAATTAAAGCTGCAATTGAGTCGAATTGCCAATAAAAAAAAGTGGGCGACACTAAACTTGGTTGAGCTGACGAATGCACTGTATAATATCTAAGTTAATGTGTGCGTCTCTCAAATAATTACTAACCATTTTTTGATGAAATGTTTCGCTTTGATGGTTAGTATCAATATAGACTGCATTAAAGCAATCAAAATTCATTTCAGTTTTAGTTCCCATAATTCAGTCCACAATCTCGCAGAATAACAACCGTAGAGTCAAACAGTACCTCTAAAATTGGTTTATTCAGCACATTATTACACTTTTTATACACAAGAACTAATGCAACTTTTTTTTACTCCTCTTATTCTATACAATAGCTTATTATTTATAGTGATATTCTATTAGAAGACTTTCGTATTAAGTTATATGAGTATTAATTAGTTTTAATAGACAGCACTTATTTGAAGGCTTCTCTAACATTAAGTGAAACATATAATTTGGTTTGAATAACGCGGAACTTTGTGGTCCACTCGAGAGCCAACAAAATATGGACAATAATGCAAAGGAAATATGAGTTTGTTTACAGCAAAAAAAAGTTATGGATTCAAATTGATTGTTGCGCTTTATTGCGCGGAAATAAGCTTAAAATTAGTATTACTTCTATTGTATTCATGATTTTATACATTTTCTTCAATTTCCTTCTTATTGATAGTGACTCCTTGTCTTCTTCTTCATTCTTCTGATGCAGTCGCGTCACAGTTAATGAAAGAGCGCAAATACCAATCATAAAGTATTCATAGAAAGCCACTAAACAAGTGCCACTTGTCTGGCCATTGAAGAAAGTGATACTTTTCATTATGTTCACATTCGACTGAACCGGCAATTTTAGTTGACCGGATCCACAGCTTCTATGCATCTGTCCTATCGTGACAAAAAGAGGGCCCCATATTGACACCTAACTAATAATTTAATAACTTAATAAACTCGTGACAAATAACATCAATAATAACAATAATAGAAAATTCGCAATAATCAAGTTATTGCGAATATAATCAATTACCTTAAATTACATCGAATTACCACTAGAAATGTCGTGACTTTATTATCAAAAGCTAATTCGTGTTTTCACTAAAAAATTAAATTATTGCATCTTATTTGGGTTCCAAGTTTATCAAAGTTTCTAAGGCCTAACAAAACATACTGTATTTATTAGAGTCAAGCTTTCAATAGAAGAATTAATTATATGAATGGCTTTTAGATATTTTATACATTAAAAATGCACTTTAAATAACGTAAATAACAATTCAAAGTTTAACTTTACTTTGCAATTGTCAAACATTATTATTATAATTGTTTGTAAAGTTATTATATATTTTTCCATCAATTTAAGAAAAGGCAATGAATGCATCATTTGAAAGACGTTTAGGTTTCGTTCAATTTTTTATATAATATTATTGAAAGCATTAACCTTATTATTACTGAATAAGCACTCAAAGAATATGTAATTTCATTGCGCTATAATTTATTTGAAATCTATTATATGAAAGCAAACTCTGATTAATATCATATTAAATGAAAAGCTGAGATATTAAGATATCTAAGCCTATAAATAAATTAAATTCTCACTTTTCAGCGAAATAAAAGTTAAATACAGTTTCACAGAATTAACAGTTTGTTAAAATTTGGCGAAATTTTTAACGAATTGGAAAATAAACTTTTGAAGAATGAATGGAAGCATTTTGAAGTAAGAATCCAATCACCCATTAACCTAAAGAAGTTCTCTTTAAAAGACTTGTTCTTTAAATTTAGTAATAATTTATTTACTTTATTTATTTATTAATAATAATAAGTTTACTAATATATAGTCAGGCCTAGGATTTTTTGGTAATAAAAGCCCTACAATTCGGTAGATAATCGGTAACAAAAATATGCCAAGTTTGGTAATTATTCGGTAACTATTTTTCAACAAATATATATGTTTTAAAAATAAATAAGGCTCAATGGTCATTATAAATGAGGAATTTAACAGAATATTCTTGATCTTTTCAATGTTTTTTTATAAATAATCGGCTGTTAGTCAACAATTTCTCCGCATATCTCTTAATATGAAATTTGGAGTCTCTACTCTCATACCCACCTCTAATGTAAATTCATCGTTTTTTTAATAAGATAAATTACCACAAAAAAAATTTTGAACAGATTATTTTTAAAAATTGACAAAAAAAATTATTTTTATGCTTTTCACCAAATAAAGAGTTTAAATTTAATTGGAATTAAGAAAATCAATTATTTTATCAAAATGTGACTGTTTTAACCCTAGGAAAGAATGAAAGCTCAAATAAGATAAATAAAGTTTATTGAAAACAGCATTCCGACTCATGAGTTCGACGCTCTAGTGCAGGCTTTCTCAACCCGTGGCTCGCGAAGTATTTCAGAATATCATTAAATTTCACTCTCAAAGGCGTTTTAAGAAAATTAGTATTATTTGTTAGGAAACTGTAATATGTTTGGGTATTGGTATAAAAATGATAATACACTCATTGAATATAAGTAAAGCAAAATTCTATAACTATTTTTTAGAGCTGTAATTGAATAACAATAGACTGTATCTGAAATATCCAGATATAATATTTTTTGATTGATTATGTGTTTTAAAGAGTTAGCACATGTTTTAAATAACAGAAAGCATTTAATTGTTTGTAAGTCCTAATAGTATCAGAAATGCAATGTCAATGATCTCATTAAAATAACTAAAATTTAATAATAAAATGTTAAATAAAGACTGGCTAAAGACTTAATTAATTAGTCTTATTTGGCTCTTTAGCATAAAAAGGTTGAGAAAGCCTGCTCTAGTGCCTCAAAAAGTGATGGCCAGTGTGGGCATCACTAATCATTACTGTCACTCTTGTTAAATACCTTTTTAACTCTTTTGACTAATTTTTAAAAGTTAAGACTTTTTATTTAAAAAATCGTATTCAATCAAATTTATGAACTATTGGCTCTATCACAGCCGTAGTCAGCCGTGGGCCTAGGGGTTATAGCCCCCAAACATTTCAAAATACTATCTAAATTGAAATATAAATTCATTTATCATTAAATTTAAATAATTAATTATTAAAATTGATAGAACTCATTGCTATTGTAAAATTATATCGTATAAAATGTTTTATTCAATCAACATTGGGCTTAATATATCTTTTTAGAATTTAGTCCCCCCCTAACCAAAAGGCATATTTATGTTTTACTTTCTATTTCTGGTTTATTTGATTATTGAATAAGTGTTTAATCTAAAGAATTGATTCTCAAAAG